>PVKN010009258.1:0-24005 GCA_004027915.1 Capromys pilorides
AGAAAGAAAGAAAGAAAGAAAGAAAGAAAGAAAGAAAGAAAGAAAGAAAGAAAGAAAGAAAGAAAGAAAGAAAACATGACAGGACCAGGAGAGACAGAGGTATCTGTAGACAGAATCACAGTTGGGGTCTGGAGAGATAGCTCAGTGATCTATGAGGCTTCCTGGCAAGGCAAGGACCCAGATTTGATCCCCAGGACTGCATGTGATGTTGATGCCAAGCTGGCCACATAAACTGGGCCTGGTAATCCCAGAACTGGGGATGTTGACACCTGAGGACCAAAATGAGTTCAAGTTTCATAGTGAGATTCTATACCAAATAAATAAAAACAAAGAATCACAGTTCAGTCTATAGGCATTCATTCTCCTGCTACTCTCCTTATTTTCATGGCCACAATTTGCCAGGAGCCCCCTGACCATTATCCCCTTCTTCAACCCCTTCTGAGTTCTACTCTTTCATTCCATTACAATGATCTGCCTTTAAATCTCAGATCTGATAAAATATTTTCTACAGTTTCCCCCTTCCTAGGAGTTATTGACCAAGTTTCTTTGCATAGGACACATGGTTTGAGTTTTTTATTCAGCTGTTCCTAATGTTTGTTCTTGAGCTCCCCCAGCTCTCTTGTACAAATGCACACTGAAGTCTTTTAGCTCTCATCAATGTTATAAGAATCATCCATATATTTGCATGTCATCTTTGTCCTCCAATAATCTTCCTAGCTCCTTCTAATGGATGAACAGTTATCAATTCTGTGAAATGTGCTTCATCAGTGGCGTCCTCTGGGTCCACAAGCAAAGGATATGTTGTTTCTTGGGTGTCCATAGGGCCCCATGGAGAGCAATTTCTGTTGAAAATTTCAAGCTACTCAAAGTGACTCTCAAGTCTACCTGCCCCACCCACAATGCTCAGTATACCCAACCTAGCAGTGTAAATACAATTGAGCAAATGAAAATTCCAGAGACAAGATTCAAAGTGGAAAAAGACGCCAGAATAAAGTGAGCACAGCAGTGAGAGAGAAACCTCTGTGCTGTCCACTCACAAACTTCAGGGCAGAGAGCTAAACCCATGGATTCTGAGTCACAGGGTAAATTAATCAAAGAAACACTAAAGACAAAGATGACTTTAGGCCATGTAGCACTGCCTGGACTGTGCTATCCCCCACAGTATATTTCCTAGTGTATTATCCTGTCCCACTTTAAATATTCTCAATAATTGGTCACACTGCAACTGAATGACACATAGTAAAACTCTCTACTCAATCAAAGAAAACAATTACAGTGCAAGCACTTAAGAAAATTATACTACAGTGTGTGGATGGGTTTCTCTTTCACATAGTGAAGCAGAACAATCTACTTATATTTTATTCTTTCAATGAAGAACTGAAAATCCATACAGTTGTGCCTACTCCTCTCTCTCTCCCTCTCTCTCTCACTCTCTCTCTCTCTCCTCTCTCTCTTCCCTCCCCCACTCTCTCCTTTCCCCTATCCCTTCTCCCCTTTGTCCTCTCCCCTTTCCTTTCTCCCCTCTCCTCTCCCCTCTTTCCTCTCTCCTTTCTCTTGTCTCTTCTTTCCTTTCTCTCCTCTATTTGAAAACTCTTTCACTTTTGAATTCATTTGAGACTTACTGACCATGACTGCCAAATCTCTAGCTTGAAGAGGGAGTGAATCCAAAGATGAATTACTGTGGTGTCTTAATGGGATTAAAATATGTTTTCCATTCCAAATATTTTATGTCAGAAGTAATAATTTAATCATCCTGTTAAAAGCTAATGATCCAATAGAGTCTTCCTTAGCCAAACAATGCACAAAACTCATACCAATGAAACAGCAAATCAACTCCATAGCTATTTGTCCCCTTTGGAGTTTTCTATTCTTTCCTGGGTGGCCTAAATTTTGCCATGACATAAGAAATTTGTAGTCTATCAAACAGCTGTTGGTTACTGAATCTGTTAAACATCATTCACTTAAGTCAAACTGATATAAATATTTCTAGAAGACAGCCCCCTATAATTGGAAGTTCCCCAAGTGGACAAAACCTTTTTATCATTTCTGGAAACTGAGTCTCTCTTGCACTGCACTTGAGGTTAAGATAATGTATTAAGGGTGTTCTTGCCAGAATGAGATAACAGTGGGACTAAAAGACACAAGCTAGCAATAAGGCAGCGTTTATCAAATTCGCTAGTTTTAGAGAATAAGGATGAAAGCAAATGAGGTGAGGACTGCACCAAATTTGATAGGCAAAAAGTAATCCTGGCTGTAGAATGGCTTAGAATGTGCCTAGATGTAGATTGAAGTGAGGGCTTGGGGTGAGGGTTGGGGGTGAAAGGCTGAGTTTCCTTTTAGAATGTTAACCTTTTAGGGTTAGGGCCTGCTTTGAGCCCTAACATAATCAGTGAAGTAAAACTTTCCAAATCTCATTTTTTTTTTAAGCAATAAAAACTTTCAAGTAACACCTTTTAAAAAAATAAAAATGAGAAGACCTACCGGAATGATTTCATTACACAGCCAAATTAGAATGAACCATTGCACTTTAGTGAAACAGGTCTTAGATTGAATCATAAATCTGCCACTTTCTAGCTAGTGACCTTGGGCAAGTTAATTATTTTCTCTAATCCTTCCATGGGTGAGAATGAAAAGCGAAGACATGCAGCAAATCCTCTTTCTTTGGGTAACTGTATATAACATTTGAATGAAAATGGTATTTTCTCAAAGAAACCATAAAATTTAACCCTTTTCCCATTCATAACTATCTCACAACATATCTGATATGTATGATAAATATGTAGCTATTGAGCCCATAATTGAATGAGTTATGCAAAGAAACACTCTATAATGATTGATGATAAGGTCAGCCCAAAAAAAAAGATTCCAAAAGAATCAAGAATATCAAAGAGTCTATGATCTCAATCAGAACTGAAACCGGAGAAATGCTGGAAAGGTAGAGAGAAAGGGTGGGAGGAAGGGAGAGAGGTAGTGACAGAGGAAGGATAAATGAAAGAAAGAAAAAAGGTAAGAAGAACAAGAGAAAAGAAAAGGAAGGGAGAAGAGAGGAGCAGAAGTAAGGTGGGAGGGAGGGAGCCTTCATAAAATTGAGTATAACACAATCATTTTTTCATCAAGCAAATGAGAAAGTGGTTTATAGCCACCTTTATATTCTTCCTTTAGTTCCTATGGGGCATTATTAAAGCTGAAGGAGATTAATGAGCTTTAGAAAGAAGAACTGATCTGCCTTGTCAGGTCAATGAGATGCTAATGAAATCCTGGCCAGTGCTTTGATGTCCATGAGAGCTGTGCTGTGGATCTTCCTCTAATGCCACAGAGAAAATATTCTCTTCCCCATGGGCAGGGCGTGAGGAGCAGAGAGGACCACTGCTTCTGAAACTCTGCATGAAAAAATGTTGATAATACCATGGGCCCACCAAGGTTCAGAAGCTTTATTTCTCAGGATGCTCATTCTATAAAGGGTATGGGTTTAAAATTCACTGGTAGAAATCAATGAAGACAGAAATGGAAGGGAGGAAAATAATCCAGCAGTTATTGGAATAATGATAGAGTGGGTTTCGGTTAAAATTTAATGTCTCACCCAACAAGAATATTACTATTGTTATCATTATTATTATCATTTTGTAAGTGATAAAATTGAAGCTGTAAAATTTCCCATAGCTTGCCTGTGTTCACAGACACCATGCCCTAGTGACTTCACCCGGGATAGGAGGAGATAGAGGAGAGATACAACATGTATAATATTTGCTGTGTATTTCTTACATATGTCATATAGTTTCCTACATGCAAATTGGACTTTTGTTTCCCCATTTCACAATAGAAAAGTATGATCCAGAAATATTGAATCATACAAAGTGAAGATTCTCTTAAAAGCATAGATGTTGTATCCCCTGGAGAGCACTTCATTCTTAGCACAGCGGGTCATGCTAGTTTCCATGGCTCCAAAATCAACACACTGCGATAGTGCCAGGGCTTCCAAGGCACATGGGCAACATTTGTGAGCCTCCTGGCCTCTTGTCTCAAAGAAGTAAAATTATTATCAATTCTAATTCCACTTGTACACAAAATAAAATAAAGCAAATGAATGGTTCTTCCTTCCCTCCTTATTCTTTGTCACTACTGTACTCTAACCACAGAATGACCATTTTTGTTGCACTTACCATGTTTTTGACCTTGTACCAGTGCCTCAGATACAAAGTCTTTCTCAGCTCTGCATGACAAGATTTTTGCTATGGATTCAGAGAAATGCTGATATTTTTAGGGTGCACCTGTGTGAAAAGGGCCTTGTCAGGGAGACCCAAAGAATGGCCCCCATTCTGTGTGGCCCCTCATACCCAGATGCAGTGCATTCAATGTGCACATCCACCCACTCTTATATAAATCTTTCCTCTACCCTGCTTTCAACATCCAGGAACTGGGACTTCAGGATATCTACCAAAGTCCTATAGCTAAGCCATGATAGACCCTAACATGGGTCTATGCAAAGGATTCTTGCAGAAAATCTAGAAACCGATTTCAAATTTTGATTAAAAATGCTAGGTATAAAACAAATTTATCATCAGAAATGCTGTGCAGACATAGTTGTTAATGAAGACTAAAATGTAATATTTAATAGATAGAATAAACCAATTATAAAACATGTTATAACTTAATAGAGTGTATAGGTAGTAAAATATATAATTTGTAATTAAATTTATACAATAAAACATCCTCTTTAATTAGATACATGTTTTGGATTTTACATAATGCATAAAAATTATCAGTAAGCACTTGCGCTTACTTTTATATGTATCAGTACTATTGTACGTGCTTTTATTTAAAAATGTTCTTAATTTGCCTTCAATAATCATCTAAGGCAAGTGCTGCTGTTAATCCTATTTTACAAATAAGGAAGACAATGCACAAGAGGTAATGGTAATTGAGCTCAGATCTCATAAGAAAGATTCAAATCAGCCTTAGGATCCAGCAGCCACAACCCACTGCCTTTAAGAACCACCCCACCATGGAAACTGAAGCTCAGGGGAAGTCCTCCTCTTGAGGTTTTCAGGCTCAGAACACCGGTTTGAGTGGCTACAGCTCGATTCATCTTTTAGGAGCTTTGCTTCTCCAAAGCCCCTTTCAAAGTAAGGCTGCTCCCTACTTCTCCTGCCCTAAGTCTCGTTTCTTCTTATTTAGTGAATTGCTCCTTCGAGTAAGACTAGGACCCCTCCAGTTTCCAGATCAGCCTCACTGACCATCCCCTTCCATGTTCTCATCATCTGAGTCATGGAATAGCAAACATATGACACAAAGGATCATCCTGGAGGAACAGTTTGCTCCACTTGTCAGGAGTGCAATATTTGTGATCTAGAGACTTCTCTTCCGCCCTCCCTCCCTCCCTCTCTCCCTCCTTTCTTTCTGTCCTTCTTTTCACCTCTCATCCCCAGCAGTACTCTAGAAAGTGGGGCTTCTGAAATAATATTCCAGGCATTTTGTACTGATGTGTTTTGGCAAGAATAATTCTTTGGGTAAACTGCCACTGAGATCAGTGTAGACCCTTCTGGTATTTTCTGGAATTTGGGGAGGCTGCTGCAAACACAAATTTCAGTGTTACGGAATGTTCTTTGCTTTTTTTCTCTGTTTCTATGAGCTGTCACAAACTAATCAGGACTTATTTGTAGTACGAATGGACCTTAGGGGATGGCAACTGGGTTATAAAAGCTACCACGTGCTATATTTGGTTATGAAAAGTCTGCCAATGACAATTTTCCCATGAATTTAGAGCAAAATTAGCATTTAGTTTAAAAGAACATAGTTCTTATAAGTGCAAAATCGTGGGCTAAATGTTCAGAGAGCAGAGAGAAAAATCAATGAGCATGTCTCACCAAGCCCAAGGGGAAGGATTAGAGCCACACGTCTTCATAACAACGAGAAATTATTCCAAGCAAATCCTAATCTTATTTTCTCAGAGGTACATTTCCAGCCCTTCTGCTAATGAGCACATGGCTTCACCACAGTGTCTGACAGGTCTTTAACTAGCTCCTTTTTGACAGGCTCAGAAGAGGGGTCAGACATAGTATGGTCCTTGGCACTGAGGTACTCGCTTCTCACATTAAGTGACTGTGGTGGACAAGGCGTGGTGCAGGCTCTTGGAGATGGCTTAAGACACCCTGATGGAATTTATAAAGCAAACTAACACTCCATTTGCACAGCGAAGTCACTACTCTGAGCTAATAGAAAACTTCACCCTCCAGGGTCTATTTGTCAGCTAGCTCCTTACAGACATAAAATTCATTTTGTGCAAAAGAAAAAAAAATCATTTTTGTAAACATAATGGATTGTTATAATTTGTCACTGGTCCTTGGGATAGACAGCTCTGCTCCACTCTCCAATTATCTCTTGGGACCAAAAAGATCACTTGAGCCCTTTGTAATTATTTTGTCTGCTATGTGCTAGAAGCCCAGGAATGAGACTCCCCTGGCCCTTTCCCAGGATCCCGCTTTCTCCCTGATGGATCTGTCTAAACAGACCGCCTTTGCTTGAAAATCTGAAGTTTTTCTGTCTCAGCTTTGAACTGTTGGCTCAATTCTATGGCTTCCTAGCTTCCATGCAAACATAACGACTGAGGACCTTGCCTTCCACCCAATTCTTCTTGTGTCCATTTCTGTCACTAATTCTATCTTCCTCCAGAATGCTACTCTGGGTATTTCTGTGTGAGAGAAAATAGCGCATCACAGGGTGTGCGAGATACGCATTGGGGCAGAGCCCAGAGGGCCGGTATTGCATCCCTTTCAGTTTAAGATCACCTTCAATTGCAATCAAGATGCAGGCAGAGCATCAACATTTGGCGCTGCTTCCTATTGCTTTGTGTTTTTCCTGAGGCCAGGGCCCTTTATGCTTTTGCAGTCTGTTATTATTTTGCATTTCATCTTTAAGTTTTGCTTTCACTTCCTCCATTGGTATGAAACACAAAATCCACTAAAAAAGAAAACTGGTAACTTGCCAATAGACTAGAGATTTCTGTGTTAAATTCTGATTCTGTCATTAGCTATTTGTATATTTGTGAACCTCAATTTTATAAAATAAATAATACTACTTACATGAAGTTGTTTATTATATGTGAGCTATCTAAAGAGCTCTCAGAGCATGGGTTTAATAAATGAAAAAGTGCTTCGTTCTTTCTCAGACTCACTAATGCATAAAAGACATTATATTAGACATCACCATGCTGAATTTTCTGTCCTTCCCCACAGTCCCTTTATCCTTTAGTCAGTAGTTAGTGTTGCTGTCTTAGGGGTTGACGTCTTTCGTGTCTCTCTCCCTGTAATCTACTTGTCAAACCTTTGGAAGTTTGACATGCTATAAGCACCACAACTGTATTATCAACACTTTCTGCTGTGACCCCTTTTCCTTTGCTATAGAACTAACGTCATGTTGAATCTAGTAATTTCTCCCTGTGAATGCCTGACCTGGGCAGTGGAGTTTGCTTTGCAGCATCTTTGAATTCCACTTCCGAGATATCATAAACACTGCTCACTACCACAGTGGTGACCTCCCCCAATGTTCCCAGGCAGGTTAAAATGTCTCTCAAAGAGCACAGTTATGTCTGGCTGAAGATACCATTGTGAGTTCTTCAACTCTTATCCTTTCAAGATTTTAAGAATAAAATTCTTATGAAAACCTCACTCCACACACATACACTCAAAATCCTTCTTCATTGTTTGTGACAGTGTGAATAGGTACAACTTATGAAAATCAGCATGGAGATCCATCGAAAAGCTAAAGCTGGAGGGGGTGGGGAAATAGCTCAGTAGAATAAGTACCTGCCCTGCAAGCTCAAGGTACTGAGTTCAATCCCCAGTACCACAAAAAAAAAAAAAAAAAAAAAAAAAAAAAAAAAAAAAAAAAAAAAAAAAAAAAAAAAAAAAAAAAAAAAAAAAAAAAAAAAAAAAAAAAAAAAAAAAAAAAAAACTAAAGCTAGAAATTCCACTTGAATCAGCTACCCTTCTACTAGATATCTTCCCCAAAGAGTTAAAGACATACTATAGTGATACATGTGTAGCCACGTTTATAGCAACATAATTTAAAATAGTTAAATCTTGGAAACAGCCTAAGTCTCTATTAACAGATGAATGGATAAAGAAAATGTAGTATTTAGACACATGGAGTACTACTGTTCCTTAAAAAAGGATACGCCTAAGTCATTTGTAAGAAAATGGGTGCACCTAGAGGGCATAATATCAAGTCAAATAAATCAGTCAGGCAAGCTCCAATATCACTCTGTCTCTCATATATAGAGAAAACACAAGATAAAGAACAGACAGTATGAGATAATGAGATGAATCTGTGGCATATGGGATGATAACAAAAAGACAGAAAGAGCGGAGGGAAAGGGAATGCAAAGGGGAAATATTAAGTGCTATGGATTGGTGCCATGTCCCAACCATGAAGGTGACTACCATGTACTACAAAGTAGGAGAAGAGATAGAAGAGCAGAGTTAAAATAAAAGGAATTAAGAAATGTCATGCAGAGGCTGGCAAGATAGCTCAGCGGTTTGAAGTGCCTGCTTAGGCAAGCTTAGGCAACCGCAGGGACTGCAGTTTGCTCCTTGGCACTACATGCTGCACCAGCCCCACCCCCAGGGCAGGCTGCTCTGGCCATAATATAAACAAATAAAGTTTAAAAAAAAAGATTAAAAAAAAAGAAATGGCATGTATATGTACTAATCATCCATGATGAATGTAATCATGATGTACTTCAAATATGAATCAATAAACAACATAGCCAAAAAAAAAAGCAAAGACAGTACTACCATAACACACTTACTTTTGGCAACAGAAATAGAACTTATGACCTCGCACGTGCTAGGCAAGTGCTGCACCACTAAGCCTTACCATACTCCTGTCCCTCCTACAGCTTAGTCGATTCTGGGTAGCCATAAAACCAAAGAAAACTCAAAAGGAAGGTAGAAATGAATTGACAGGTTCAAGAAAAGGATCCTCCATGATATGGTAGAGCTCCAACTGATGTAAAATAGCACAGGCTAACTATTATTGAAATACACTGTCGTGCCATCTATGAGCTTGTATGCTCAACAAATCTAATGTCTTCATCATATCATTGCTAATATATTTGGATGGACATTTCTGCAATGCAACCCCCACTCCCGAGGCATCGCTTCCCTCCACAATCATCCTTGGTTTCAGATGAGTAATTAATAATCATCAAAGATTGGGTCCAATACTGCAGTATGCTTTTGACATAGCGTATGTCATCAAAACTTTGTCACAGTCTTATGCTAAAGGCTTTAGTGCCCTCTTTTTATTAATGAAGACACCGAAATGCAGAAAGTTGAAGGAACACAACTAAGCATTGCTATTAATGAATGAATGACAGAGTTGCAATTTACACTTGGGTCCGCCTGGTCTCAGTTGCTTACCCCTGCTCCTCACTGTTTCTCATAGCTCCATAAATTGTTCTTCCAGAACAGTTCTGAGATGATCTATCTGTGAATTTGTCTTTCACATTTGACAGTATATAGCTTGAGATCAGAAACAATGATACATATATTTCTAATTCCTACCTTAGATAAAAAGGAATCTCTGAATCTATTTTCAGGTGCTCGCTTAAACTATTAAGTACTATGTCTATGCTCGACTTAGAAGGGGAAGAATTGTGTTAACAAATTTGGACTTCGACAGTTGCAATGTGGGTCCATCTTGTAGTTGGAAGAATAAATGTCATTGACATTTATTCACTGAAAGTACACCAGAAAAGAAATAGTGACTGGGTCCCTGCCAAGTGTAAGGTTTTATGCTAGGAGCCAGGATACTATAGTGAATTAGACATAACCCTTCTACAAATGAGTACTACAAATCTCCTTAGTGAAAGCTAAACAATTTGAAATACTTGTTTCCAACTTACGTGGCTCATTTGAGAATGAGAATAGTGATCTCAAGTATAAAAAGTGTGTGATTCAGTTAAGAGCTGGTGAGTTAAACTTGAAAAAAGAAAGAAAAGGAAAAAAAGAAAAGACGCTGCCCACTGATTCTGTAAATGGAACTGTACAAAAGGCTCGCAAATGCGCTCTTCCTCCACAGCCACAAAAAGAACTTGGCAAACATAAAATCTTCACTATCAAAAATGTTTTCAGGATTCATTCTCATCACCTAGGGAGCTGCTTAACTCCAAAAGAAATTTTGGAGTTAATTTTAATAACTTCACTGAGTTGTTGGCAGGCAGGAACATTTCTCATCCTTAGACTATTTTGACCCTATTTTGAGTCTCATCCCTCTTAAGCCTCTAAGATCTGAAGCTTGTTCCATGGCTGTCTTCAGAGAGCACCTGTAGTAACTATAGCAGCAATCTTTTCTAGTTCTGGAATTTTAGCGAGTACTCCAACCGGTTTAAACATAAACCCATCAAGTCTTCATGTTAGAGATTTTAAATCTCTACTGTGATGGAAAGATCTCCACAATAAAGGCCTCCAAATCCAAACACATAGATGTAGAAGCATGGAGAGGTAGACATAAAGACAAACGCAGAGAAAGATGTAGAGTCGGGTGATAGGACAGAGTCAGATAGACACAGGTACAGATGGCTATATGGAGATAGATACATATGGCTGTAGACATGGAGATAGATAATAGGTAGACAAGAAAGAGAAAAACTGAGATAAATAGATAGAGGCACAAATAAAGGCATGAATATATGCCAGGAGAAGTTCCTCGGAATGCGCCACATCCATTAAGAAGGAAGGAATATTTTACAAAGAGAAATACTGTGTGGTCTAATGTGAATGAGGACCATGGCAAGCAGGCAGATTGAATAAGTTATCAGTGATTCATCATGAAATGACATAGCTGCAGGTTTAGAGAAGTGAGGCCTGGGTGAATTTGTGAGTTTTATAAGTATTTGTGCGTATTGATGTACCATGGGGAAATTATCCATGCTTTTATGGTAAAGAAAAATGTGCTCATTTCCTTTGTTGCCTCATTCTTACTAACAGTTTTCCAAGAGATCGTTTTGTTCTCAAGAAGAATTTAGAAAATATATACATAAAGATATATGGCCACTAGAAGAAGAAGGAGAAGGAGGAGTAGAAGGAGAAGCAGGAGGGCAAAGAGAAGGAAAATAAGGAGGAGGAGAAGGAGGAGGAGAAAGAAAAGGAGGAGGGAAGAAAGAGGAGGAGAACAACATGGAACTATAAGATGGTGAATGTGGGGATCTTTCTGAAGATTGGGCCTAAATAAACACTACATTTGAAACTCCAGTTATTGTGTCTAGAAAGAAATGTATTGAAGAAAACACCCATTCACTCTCAGCAGCCCCTCACTGGAGAAATTTTCTTTAAAAACTAAAGCCTCCAAGACTGATCCTTACCTGCTATTTCACTTACCTCACTCATAAAATTTCACCTGCTATAACCAGTTCTTCCCGGGCTTCTTCTGAAGAGGCTGTCTTCCATGAGAGAGCCTAGCTCCCCTTTCCTGGCAGGTCTTCCTCCATTCCCTAAATCTCCACTTCATTCTTTCTAAGTGACTTTCTTTTTCTATCAGGTAAGAATCTGTACAGCAAATATTTTCAAATAGAGTAGATGCCATGCCAAAACTGTTCTGCAGCACACTTGCCAGGTGGTGGTTGGTTGCTAGCATATGGCTCCAGCTTGAACCTGACACAGCTTGCCAAGTTCAATTTTTAAATTATGGCTCACTTTTTAAAAATCGTGTAAAACATAAGAGATCAACTTTCGAAGACAAATTTCTAAATCAAGTATGTGAAGTGAAGAAGGTACACTTGGAAATACTTGAAGAAAAGTGATGCAGACTGAATATACTTCTAATGGGAATGGCTGAGGTCCAGATTTCAGATTTCCCTATATTCAAAAGTGCCCAAGGGAATTCTGGGAACTGGACATCACTTGTCTTCTGAGATGTAAAATTTTTAAGGTTGTGGAAAGGTGGAAAGATAAAGTTCAAACATGTTTTTATGTGGCACACTAATAAATTTGAAATCACTTTATATTTTGTAGCTTTGTGTCATGTATTTTATCACCCAGGGCCCATAAGATGTCCCTGAATAATGTGTGTGAATAACGTATTAATTGCATGAATCCATGACAAAAATAATAGCCTACAAATGATATCACTTCCAGCATTTTGTGGTGGGTGCAGGTGTGTATGAAAGTGCAAGTGGCCATCAGACACAGATTAATAAACAAGCATGATATTGGCTGCTCTGTGAGGAGATATGAGAAAATAAAATTAAAAATAGTCTGATGCTCTCTGAAGAAACGTGCTCTTTTGAGACACCAAGATTCCAGAATGTATTAAGCTATATTTTATACATGGTAATTATATGGATATTTTCCTTTCTTCACTGGAACCGTAATTTCCTGATCTAAACATTGCCAGTTACATGGTAATTAATCTTTGAACTTTTTCATGACTTCAAGTATTATTAAGCAGTAATTTGCAGAACCATTTCATTAGAAGGTAATGATTACTTTTCTATGCAATTCCCTAGCACTTTTTAGCCAAGACTTGCAAGATGGCTCACACACAGATGATGATAATGGTGCAGCTTTATTTTTGCCCTAAGTCAGTATAAAAACAGAAGTGGGTTCAAAGTTCTTAGTGTATTTCCCCAACTTCACAGAGCCTGCTAGACTCCTCAAACTGAAGGATTCTAGAGCTTACTAGTTCAGTCATGTTAAATGCCAGTTTTCTCAGAGATAAGTTTCTTTAAAAATAACTAAGGAGATTTAAAAGATAAATTCATAAATCCTAACAAAGTAGTGATTTGGTTTGTGGAGAGTTATACCCCCAGAAGAGAAATTTCTATGACACACAGTAATTCAACCTTTAATTTCTTTAGAAGTCTTCTTAAAGTTTTCTACAATGGTTGTATCAAGATACCTTTGGAACTGTTTAGATATGGAAGATTCCCCAAAGGTTTGATACCCCAAGTGGTACTGTGGAAAGATTTTAAAAACTCTATCAGGTGAAGCCTACTGGAAATGCTTGACATCACCGGGGTTATGCCTCCAAAGAGAACTATGAAACTTCAGTTTAATCCTCTTGTTACTTCACTAATTGGCCATTGAGGTAAGTGGTTTTGTTCCACTGTACACTTCCGCCATGATGGGCTGCATCATGACAAACCTAACACGTTGGGCTAGGCTAAATAGTAGGCTGAAACTCAGAGGACTATGGATCAAAATACACCTTTTTCCCTTCAAAATTTTTTATGAACTGTACAGGTCTAATACTACTACTACTACTACTAATAATAATAATAATAATTAATAATAATAATAATAAAGCAGTAGTCACGAAAGATGAAGAGGAAATGTGGAGTTTTATGTCAGATCATGTAAAATAAAGATATGCAAGATGAAGGAAAGAACTTTGGAGGGCTCTGGGCTAAGATGAAGGAGCCTAGAGAACCAATAACAAGCAATGTGAAGAGTGTAGTAAGACTTTGTAAGAAAAGAATTTGATGTTTGTGTAATGATTGAGTTCCTGAATTATCTCAGTGCAAAGAAAAGACAGCAGTGTTTTCTGGCACTTTCCTAGGCTGAGGTAATATGCGAGCACCCTATCTGCACACGGGCTGAATTGGCCATTTTTTATGCTCCTATCTTTTTTTGAAAAAGACAAATTCACTTAATACTGAGGAGAAAAGCTGCTTATAAACTTCTGCCTATAACAAGAGACCCTGGATAGCCATAATTGCATCCACATACCAACGGGAGGAGAAGCTTGGGGGCAGGGTAGATTTGGAGGGGGTAGTCAGGGAATATTCAAAATAGGAAAGATTCTTAATCAGGAATCTGGTCCATACCCAGGCACTGAGTGCTACTAAAGCACCTCAGTACAGAAGACAGGTCTCAAATGGAAGACTCTTATCAAGTGAAAAACAAATTACCATTTATTTATTTTCCTCCTGGGATGTCAAATGAAGATTGCCAAGCAAACTAGCTTTTGTTCAAATTCTCATAACCAAAGCTTTCCTATTAATAAAGGTTCATTGCAACAACATCAAAACAAAACCTCATTAAATAAAAAACGATAAATGGGTACAATGACATACATTTGGATTTTTTTTAGCAGCACTGGAGACTGAGGCAGGAAGAGGGCATGGTCCAAGTAGCCTAGATAACCGAGTAAGACCCTGGAACTGTACAAGTCCTAGCCCATGCATATTTACTGATTTTACCCCTGTACACACTCTGCCATTTGTCCACAGAAGTATTTAAGTGGGGCCTCTGTTCTGATCTGTCAGTGGTGATTAGCTGGAAAGTTCACTCCGTAATCTGAGATGTTTGAGCCAAATGGAGAGATCAATAGGAAGGCTGCTATCAGCAATTAGCAATCGCCTGGTACATTTTTTATTTATCAGAGCAGGTGAACTGAGATGCCTGCAGGATAACAGACCCTGGCATGAGAAACACAACAGAGGAAAGGGAGAGAAGAGACTGTTCTAATTCTATTTTGAAATTACTCTTTCCATTCCACTCTTCAAGCATCAAGGCACATCCTTCTGTAGGCCATTCATCACAGGACAGAAAGACCAGCCTGTCATCCTGGCACACACTGGGAACAGTGTCCTCCAATGAGTGCTTCAAAAATGCCAGCTTAACTGAAGTCTTCATGTTCTGTGGAGGCAACTCTTGGAGCATCCCATAACAAATACCATTTTTTGAGACCAACATGTACCTGGCATGAGGCAAAGCCTAAAAGCATCCCATTCAATTTTAATAGCAACCAATTGTGCAAAGTAGGAATTCCAGGTGCACCTCACAGACGAGGGAACCCAGAGTAGGAGTGTAATTTCTGTTAGTGTGCCCACTCAGATCACTGTTAAAATTTGAACACAGGGTTATGGGAGATCTTGAATCTATATTCTAAAGCTCCTTGTGCTTTTTAGAGGCTCCTAGCCAGTTCAGCTGCACAGAAGTCATCATGATTGAAAGCCACAGTAGGTCCTTTTTTCTTGACTCATAAAACAAGACTTGGAAGATTTTCTCTGCAGAAAGCTACACAGTAATAGTTTTGATATGTGAACCCTTGTCTCTGATGCAACCATTCCACTATTTTTCATATGGCAGAAAGTAACCATGCAAATGAAATATATGTAACCCTGTTTCAATGAAAGTTTATTTAGAGTTAGTACAGTGGTGCAAGCTTGTAACTCCAGCACTACAGGAGGATGAGCCAGAAAAATTACAGATTTGAGCCCAACCAGGCAACTTAGTAAGATGCTATCTCAAAATAAAACTTGGTACATGCTATCTCTGAGAGTGCCACAAAGTCCAGCTCCTCTTCTCTAGCCCAGCAGGACCCCACAGTAGGGTGCCACCAATGAGCCTTTTGCCAGGCAATAATTTGTCTCCACTCATTTCTCATGGACATCACATAGGGATCCATGCCAGAGTTGGCAGTCAATGTCAACTAATGAACTGGCAATGAAACTCAGGATTCTGATAGCACCTAGAGTACCACAATTGGACCTTGTAGCTATCAGGGTCACAGAGAGTAAGTTTCAAATTTTGGTAGCCATCCTGTTGATCTCTCCATTAGCAGATTATGCTCCACTCCAGGGACTTAAGCTGTTATGTCAGTTGTGCTCCATGTGTAGAGTCTAGCTATGCTCACTTTGGCCACTTTCTCCTTCTCTGAAGGTGCTGGCCCATGAGCACACTTTCAGCTAGGGGCTCCATGATGAGATCACATACCTGTTTCATCCTCTCCACTTTGCACCCTTCCTACACAACCAGTGAAACTACAACTCTGCATTCAGTTGCCCACATTCAGACAGAACTGTGTTCGTGGTGGAACAACTAGAGATAGGCTCATTAAGTTAATAAAGAAATAAGAGAAACTTGTGATCTGTGGGAAGTCCCATGGATCAGGACTGAGTTCTGTCTTATTTTAGGAAATCATTGAATACAGGTATGCAGGAAGAGCGAACTGGCATAGAAAAGCAAACATGGAGCTCCATATGCTTTTCTCTTCATTGAGGTAAAATGAATAACATTTAACCGTTTAGGTTTAGTAGTTTGTATTACAGCCAGTAGTTTTTATTACATTCACAATGTCATGCAATCATTCACCATTATCTACCTCTATAACAATTTTACACTCCCACCCCAAATAAAAATACTCATCAGCAGTATTTATCATTTTCTCTTCTCCTCAACCTCTGACAATTGCTAATCTACTTTTCTGCACTATAAATTGCCCTATTTTGGCCAATCCACAAAGATAAATTCATAGACTACATGGTCTTTTTAGGCTGACTTCTTTGTCTTAGCCTAATGTTTGTAATATTCACCAATACTGTATCATATATCATTCCCTCCTACATTTTTATGATTGAGTAATAATTCATCACATAAGCATATTATATTTTCTTTCTTTATCCATCAATTGATGGAAATTTGAGTTACATTCATTATTTGAATTTTGCAAATGGTGCCAATATAGGCACTCATATACAAAGCTTTGTTTGAACATATGTTTTGAATTTTCTGGGTATATTCCTAGAAAATTGCTGTACCTTGTGGGAGTTTGTAAACATTTAACCATTTGAATAACCACAAAACTTCTTTGAATGGTAGATATGCCATTTTGCATGCACACCAGCAAAATAAGCATGTTCTAATTTTTCTCTAACCTCATAATACATGTGTATTTCCTTATATTTATTCTAGTTATTCTATGGGCATAGATTTATATATCATTGTGTTTTAACTTGCATTTCTCTAATGATTAATAATTTTGAGCACCTTTGTTGGCCACATATGCATCTTTTTGAAGTAACATTTATTCCAGTATTTAGTTCATTTTTAAATTTTTCATTTAGAAGTATTGACCAATATTATGCACTAATAGTGTTCAATGTGATTTTTTCAAACCATGCAAGCAGCAGGCAAGACTGAGTCAAGACAATGAGCATTTTCCTCTCCTTGATTTTTAAGCTGAAGACCTTCAAGTTCCTCTTCTGATTTTCACAAAATATGTAATAGGTCATTGCCAATTATGGTAACCCCATTGTACCAGAGTAACGGAATTTACTCCTGCAGCCTATGTTTTCATATCCCTTATCTAATATCCTTTTATGAACCCTGCTACTCTCCTAGCCTTGCAGTCACTATTCTACATTCAAGTCTACGTTTATTTTAGTTTCCACAGATGAGAGAGAATGTCCAGTGTTTGTCTTTCTGTTTGGCTTATTGCATTCAACGGAATGTCTTCCAATGCCATGTTTCACAGTAAATGGCAGGATTTTGTTCTTCTTTATGGATGAATAATATTCAGTCATCCATCTACTCATTCACTGATGGACACCTAGATTATTTAATCTTTGCTATTGTGAGCAATGCTGCATTAAACATGAGCTCAGATATCTCTTTGATATGTAGATTGCATTTACTTGGGTTACATAAGCAAAAGTAAGGAGCTGGATCACATGGCATTTCTGTTCTTAGTATTTTGAGAAACATCCTTACTGTCCTTATTTTTAAATTGGATTGTATTTTTGTCATTGACATGTTATATAATTGAGATACTAGATCATGGTCAGTTATAAGATTTACAAATGCATTTGCCCACTTTTGATTATTTTACGTTTTTATAGCACCTTTTGATATACAAAAGTTTCCAATTAGGATGACATCCACATTGTCTATTATTTTCTTTGTGGTTTGTGTGCCCCATCTAAGCAACTATCACCACATTTAAGATCACAAAGTTTGATACCTATGTTTCCTAAGAACTTTATATAATTAATTCTTAGTAATGTTTGTAAATAGGGAGCACTACAGGTGCAGATTCACTTCTGCTGAATATGGATATGCATTTTGCCCAGCAGTTTGGAGAAAGGACTATTGTTTCCCCACTTGATACTCAGCACTCCCACCAAAACTCAACTGAGCACAGGTGTAAAGGCTTGTTGCTGGACCCTCACTTTTGTTCCACTGATTTGTATTTCTACAGTTATTCAATTCTTATCCAAAGATTTTTTTTCAAGTTAACCCATTCTTTGACTCTCAGATTTCCCAGGTCTAAAGTGTGTGTGTATATGTGTGCACGCGCACTCACGTGTGTGTGTGTGTGTGTGTGTGTATGTGTGTATGAAGCATGGGCCAAACACATGAACAATACCACAAAATGCTTTCTTAATTCTCATAATATGTATTGTATTATGAAATTTTCTTAACTATTAAAACTCACACAACAGAAAGTTCAGTAAACTTCCTCTATTCCTTCAAGATAAAGTTAAATAAAAATAGTAAATAGGGTTATTGTCTTAATATTTTAATTTAAAAAACTGACACAGAAGTTCAAATACCTGTGTAGTTACAAACTACACGTGCATATAAGACTGGCTTAAATATGAAATGAACAAATACTTATATTAAGTTGATGACATTACTAAAAAGCTTGAAAATATATACTTAGTTTCTCTAAATTTATGTTTTATAATCTCTGGATGTTGTTAAATATTACTATGAAATTTAGTACAAAGATCTAGAACTGGTAGATTAGGTAGGATAGGTAATAGTTGCAAAGCCTATTTGACTTCTTTATTTGTCTAAAAATTACTTCATAATCTGGGTGAATTATACACACAATTCACGTGATATTCCCCATAACAATATTTTAGGCCATACCCAATACCTTCCCCACAAAAACACCATGATCATTCCTTTCCTGACATCTCCATTCCTGTTATTCCTTTAACCAAGTGGATAGTTTGCATTCTAGACTTCGGTATTATAAGTACTAGACCACACACAGTTCCATCAAGATGACCTAAGTACCCATATTTCAGAATCCACTCAGCTCAGCTGAAACGGTGGGAAGAGGATTATAAAATGAGCAAACATTCCCTACAATTCTGAGGCAAAAACAAAGATAGTGTCCCTTCCGACCTACTGCTCAGCAAACCAGTTTGTAAATCTACACAGTACTCACTGTTATGCATAAAACATACAAGTTTCTAAAAATAGATTTAATTTGGAGCAAGAAAATGTGCTAAAAAACAGAAAGACTGGTTGAGAACTTAGACAATACTAACAAAAAAGTTTAGAGAAAATAATGCCTTGACTACAGGTTGGATTAAAGATTTAGGTGAGCAATAGAGGTGGCCAAGCCATTTCCAAAAACAGTAGCTTTTGAATAACTAATACAGAAGTAGAGAAAATCTCTCTCTTTGGCTTCCAGCTGACTGTATTCATCCAGGAAAAGCTGAGTCTGAAGGAAAGTCAAAGTCATTAAGCCCACCTCTCCTGTCTAACACTAGAGGTTATCATTTACCAAGTACCTACTATGAGTCAGTTCTTTAGCACAAATTACTTATTTTAATTCTTATGTAATTATACAAATCAAGAGCATCTCTAGCTGGCAACAGCGGGTAGTTAGGAAGTTGGAGCACTGATCAGTGCCACACAAATAACGAGTGGAAAGATTAAGATTCATTCTGCAGAAAGTTTGGCTGAACCTTTTTTGGTACCTCCTTAGATTCATGTATTTTCCAGAAAAAGGACATAACAAGGACCTAAGGAGATTTGTCTTCATCTCTTTGCAAATGCCATTTTTACATCTTGCATTGCTATTTTTTTCTTTCTTGAATTCTTTAAAGCTTTAAATCCTGATACAACTGTTTTTAGAGATTAGGGCCTTTAGGGAAGTAAAACATTAAATAATTCACAAGACTGAGGATTTCATCCAAATGACTGGTGTGTTTTAGGAAGGGAAAGCAGCATCTCAGAAAGATGAACACACAGAAGAGACTGGGAGGGGACATCAGTAGATGACCACCTGCAAGCCTCGGGAGAGGTCTGAAGAAAAACAAATTGCTCATAGTTTAATCTAGGAGCTTTGCAAATGCTGACAATGTTGATCATTCTCTCCTGTCCTTTGCAACACTAACTTCTTTTAATTTTGTGTATTTGGTACAGGTTCTCACTAAGCAGTTGGACTCATAGTGATCCTCCTGTTTTGGTCTTCCCAGGGCTGGGATGACAGGTGTGTACCACCATGCCCAGTCTTGGTGGCCTGCTCAGGGCAGGGCCAGTATGGTATGTGGTATCAGAGATCAAACCTGGGTCTTTAAGCTTGTAGGCAGGCACTTAAACCATTGACCTAACTTTGGTTATTTTGTCTGTAAATTTTATGGTTCACTTATTCTATTTTAATGCTTGGGGCTTATTACAAATATTTTCATTAATTTGTGTCATATGAGTTACAGAAGCTATGTAGTATATTATAAGGATTGTTACCACACAAAAGTGTGACATATTTCCTCAGTGCTTAAAATTAAATTGAAAATATACTGAATCTTTATGATAGGATGGAATTTATGTTTTACAAGACAAGGAAAACACAGTAATGATGAGTGAACTGCCAAATCTCAGGTCTCTTACATATCCCTGTTATGCTATTCCTTGGTATACTGTAGAAATTATGTCTTATAAAATGCATCAGAAAAGAAGCTAGTAGAGCAAGAACCTGAATAGTCATTTTGATGATTCCACATTCTAGAAAACAGGTTGAGGTTGCAAGCTTGCTTTGGGGTAGCAGGTGGAAAAATCTGCAGAGTGAACTCTGTTGAAAATACAAGTGTTGGGGCTGGCTAAATAGCTCAGTAGATTAAAACACTTGCAAGCAGGCACAGGGACTGGGGATTTGATCCCTGGGCCGATTGTGCCATCCTCACCCCCAGGGCATGCTGAGACAGCAGTTGAGACTGGGGGTGTGTCAGCCATCTGGATGAGTCACAGCCATTGCTTGACCAATTTGCTCTCTGAGAGAATGTTTTCTTTCTAGGTGACTCTCCTTAGATACACTGTATATCTTCAGTACCTTTATTCTGTAGTTCCATAATCTCCTTAAACAGAAAATTTGGGAATCCACTGAGTTATAGGATGTTACAGCACAGATTCTCTTATGTCTTGAGTCCTCACTAACCTTGAAGGGCTAGGGCCAAAATATTGGCTATCCTTGTAGTCCTTCAACAGTTCTACAAAGCACTGTACATTGTTTCAAAGTAAATCCTGAGGGGATTTGACTGACCTTGGAAGACACAAAAGTTACATGTTGTTATATAGGTCTTGCTTTAACTTGCCCTTAATTACCCAGCAGAAAAGTTCAACCATGAGGCATGAAATGTAAAGCTAGATTGGTATGCTGAACTGTAAAAGGCTTACATCAGCAGCTTCCAACATTGCAAGTTTTGCCAATAACCCACTGCAATTATGGAACATTGGATTATGTACACAACTACTTTCTCTTAGTTCAATGAGAGGAACATTTTTTGTACCAATAATGATTAGAAAAATTATCACGTCTACACTCAATGCTTTGTATAACTACTTGGAGGACAACACTATGCATTGTATTGAATACTAGAAATATACTACTAATGTATTTTGAAACTGTCACATTGTTATTTCTTATTCAATGTAATTTTAAAAAATTAAAAAATTTGAAAAAGAGACTGGGCGTGGTAGTGCACACTTATAATCCCAGCTCTTGGGAGGCTGTAAACAGGCCTATCACTAGAATCCAATCTAGTAGTAAGACTCTGAACATCCTGTAGACCCTTCCCTAAAAAATACAAAAAAAAAAAAGAAAGAAAGAAAGAAAATACAGGTGTGTGTGTGTGTGTGTGTGTGTGTGTGTGTAAAGGATAAATATATATTTGTGTTCTACTTTCTATTCCACTACTGAAATAAATGCACTATACATTCCTTCACTCACAATGATAACATCACCTGAATACTTTGATGGAACAACCTCTTCAGTATCTGCCTTCTGAAGAAATATTCCACTATCCCAACCCTAAGTATCTGTAAGTTTTTTTATTAGAAAACTATTGCCACTTGAATAATTCGGCTCTGTGTACTCTCTTCAGAAGACTTTCCCATCACTGGGATGAGAAGGAAGTAATGACAAAGCATCATCAACACTGAAAGTAACAACAAAATCACCCTTAGTTTACAATCATGCTGAAATTTAAGGGATAAGATAAGAAGGAAAGACTGGGCAAAACAACAGCAATAGTGTATTACTGACTACAAGCTGTTGTGTCTCCTAGTTTCCTGAAGACTGTTCCCATCGCTGAAATGAATAGGGCCATGCTGATCAAATTAAGAAGATGACCTGTCAGAGATACTGCAGAAATGAGTGAGCCATCAGCTGGTGTGAATAGCTGTACAATAAAAAGTAGAGGGGGGCATCAAACAGTCTTACAATACTGTTAACACTGACATCTATTCAAAACCGCCCCTCAGAGTGGATGAAGTTGGAAGGCCTTTGACATACACTCAGTGCCAATTCAGGTAGGCAAAGTGGGACTGCAGTTTCACTTAGGCCTGGGTGACTGGCCTTCGAGTGTAATTTAAAAGCCCATCTTTAGCTTTCATCTTAGCTCTCCGTGAAAGCACAATCAAGTACATTTTATTCTGCTTTTTTATCCTTCACAATCGTATTATCTATAACACTGTGTGAAATATCTGGCAAAGGAAGTATAAGGAACCTGGGAAGAGCTGAAATAGCTACCAAAGGCAAGGTGGCAGCTTCCGTGACAGGAGATGTTGGCTTGTGAAGTGATCCCCACCTCAGCATCTTTTCGCCGACTGTCAATCATATCTGCCTTCTGTTCCATTCATATAATCCTCATGCTCTATCATGTTATCCCCTACCTAAGGCAGAGCTTCTGAGGGTTCTAGACACAAGCATATAGGCAGCTGGCTTGTGCCTGGGCATTATGCAGAGCTGCAGCGAGTGGCTTGTAGACTTTGCTTCTTGTTCTGTAACTGCTAGGCTGATGGATTTAGATGCCAAAACTTTTACATGCACCCCATGCTCTTCTAGTCTCTGTGTCACTTCCTCCCAATGTGATATTCTTTCTCCTCCTCTCAGTCCTTGTGTGCTTTGCCCATGAGACATCCTCTACAGGGCTCTCCTGAACCTCGAGCCCTGCTGCTCAGCAGCAGAACCCATCCTTCCTTCCCAGGGATTCCAGCTGGTCCATGAACGCCAACCCACGAATGCCTTGGAGAACTTGACCTTTCTTTGACCTGAAATTTTCTCCCAGATTTCAACTTAAATAAGGAGCTTTCGCAAGGTCTCCTCCAATCATTCCCACTGGGAAAGAGCTGCTCTTTCATCTTTTCCTCACAGTCTGCACTGTGAAATGCATTCAGCCCTGCAATGACCATTGCTTGAGTTATGTTGTTTGTGAATTCATTTGGTCGCCAGTTCATGACTGTGATTGTATATTGTTAGTTTCTGATTATTTACAATTTGTTTAACATATTTAAAATTTATGTTCCAGGAGGTCTTGCTTCTTTTGTTTGCTGAGATATCCCTAATCTCTGACACTGACTCTCAATGACTTTTTCACAAACTAAAAACTTAATGGCTCAAATGTTATCCTGTGTTTAGCTCAATTAAAGATCATATGATGGTTTCTTTTGAGATGTGTCCTCTGGCAATACAGAGGACCCCTGAAAGTTGGATTCTGTGTCACATCCACATGTGTAACAGTGACAACTTTGTATGCAACATGGAAGATAGTATGTGTTCACTGAGTGCTGAAGAACAACCAAGTTATTTATTCTTTAATTTATTTATGTTCATGGTTTTTCTTCCTCCACAGGAAGAGCTCACAAGTGACATACCAAAAATAAATAAATAAATAATAAAAATAAAACCTGTAAGTTCTTTCAAGGGAAAAGCCATTGCTTCAAACTCCACGTACCTTCAGATCCTGTTCCCTCTGATCCTAGCAATCTGGTAAGCATCTCCTATCTATTCACATTACAGTTTTCTAAAAATTTGACAGACACGACTTCACCCCATTAATCGGCCTTTTGCTTCTGTGAAGGTGATCACCCAGAAAGACACTACAATTTAAAGATGCGCAATTTCATTACAATTAAAACTGAAAGAATTATTATCTGTATCATACTTTAAAATTCCTTGAAATAACCACAAATAACATATTAGTT
>PVKN010009259.1:0-23994 GCA_004027915.1 Capromys pilorides
GTAATCCATGACTTTACTGCTGTTTTTGAAGAACCCGCATTAGCCATTAGCAACAAGACACTGAGCTAGCTGTTTAGTTGCTCTGAGCCTGTTTTTTAATCCATCAAGTGGGGATGTTAATGTCTGCTTTGCAGGGCTGTTGTGAAATGCGGATGACAGGAAGGGTTTCCTGTCATGGAAATGACCAGAGATTGCTCTTCAAGGATTAAAAAAGGGGGGGGGGGGGGGGGAATAGCTCTGTGGCACAGGTGCCTGCCTGGCAAGTGCAAGGTTGAGTTTGAATCCCGATCCCACCAAAAAACAGGATTAAAAATGTCTTGCTCAGTGCAGAATCAGGGAGCTATCCCAAGCAGGGATAAAGAAGGCTGAGGAATGCACTCCCCTGGAACGGCAACAAGGGGCCTGGGCAGAGGGGTTCCGTGCACACCCTTTGTCTCAGTTACTCTTCTCTCATTGCTGGGACAAATGCCGACACCCAAAATGAAACAAGGAAAGGGCTTGTGTAGCTCATGGTTACTGGAGGTTTCAGTCCATGCTCAGCTGGCTCCAAGGCAGGGTGGCACACGGGCAGAGAGGAACCTCTCATGGTGGCAGCAAAGAGTGGCAGCAGCTCAGACAGCTAGCCAGCCTCTCTCCTCTCCTTACCTTGTAATGCAGACTACCTGCCCCAGAGCAGGCACAGCATCCACACCCACAATGATCAATCACAAATTCTAGAAGCTGCCCCATGGCTGCGTGAGGTTTTGGGGAGAGGGACACCTGCGCCTGTACGCAAACGCTAACACCCTTCAAGGTGAGAGCTGCCTTTATGTTTGTCCTCCAGGAGGATCCCCTGCCCCTGGCGTTCTATGTCCACGATGCTGAGATCGTGTCCTCTCTGGGGAAGACGTTGGAATCCCAAGCAGTGGAGACAGAGAAGGTCGTAGACATCGTCTACCAGCCACAGGCTGTCTTCAGAGTCCGGGCTGTGACCCGCTGCACCAGCTCCTTAGAAGGTCACAGCGAAGCAGTCATTTCTGTGGCCTTCAGCCCCACGGGCAAGTAAGGACAGCTGCACATTGGTGGAGTTGGTAGCGGGCGCAGCCTTTGACTACAGCGGGGAGTCGTCCAGTGCTAGTTACCATCAGTGGGGCCTCAGGGTACCTACCTTAGACTTGAGCTCTAGGCCCAAGTTGGAAGAAGGGGACTTCCCTGTTGAGGTTTGGTCCCTAACAACTAGAGGACACCTGCTTTTAAGCGAGTCCCTCCTGGACTTCACATCGGGAGCTCTCCGCTGCAAACACAGCTCTAGCCCTCCCAAGTTACGTGGCTCGGACAAGTCATTGTGCCTTTCCAGCCTTGTTATTTCCTTGTGAAACTGGGACTTATTTCTTCTCACAGTCCTCTAAGGGTAGGAAAAGTTTCAGAAACTATTTACAAGACTGGAGGTCTGGCCCAGTGGTAGAAGGCCTGCCTATGCATGCATGTATGTAATATCGAGTATGGCCCCAAAAAATCGGTTACTATTTCTATCAGAAGGGCAGCAGACAGGCAGGTGCAGGGCTACGCACCTGTAACAGCTGCTAAGGAGGCTGAGGCAGAAAAATTACATGTCAGCCTTGGTTAACCCACTGAGATCCTATCTCAAAATAAAAAGACCTGGGAGTGTGTATCCTGGTCCTCCCTGGGTTCCATTCCCAGTGCCACTGGAGTGGGGGACAGAGAGGGAGAAGTGGCCTCAGCAGCAGTCTTGACCTTTCTTCCCCAGATACCTGGCCAGCGGCTCTGGAGACACCACAGTGCGCTTCTGGGACCTCACCACAGAGACGCCACATTTCACATGCAAGGGTCAGTTTACCTCTAGCCACTTAGGGGACCTTCCTGCACTGGCTCATTAGCTCTGGGTGAGGTCTACAGCCAATTCTACCCCTTAAGACCCAGTTTAGTGTCATCACTCAGAATACAGATTGGTGGGTCCCACCCGGAGATCTTTTCAGTTGGAGGTAGGATTTGAGATTATATATGTATATGTCATGGATTGAACTCAGGATCTTGTGCTTGCCAGGCAGGCACTTAAGCTACTGAGCTATCTCCTCGGCCCTAGGACCTGAGAATTTGCATTCCTAATACATTGTAGGTGTGCGGATGCTTCGGGTCTGGGGACCACAGTAGGAGAATCACTATCGTATCCCAGGTTAGCCAGCAACCACCTGTGCGCAGGGTTTGACCCCTGAAGTCTAAGCTTCAGTTTTCACATCCGGAAAGTGAGCATAATTCTTCCTTTGTTCCTGTGTGAGGTCTGTTTTGAGAGTTATAAGGAGTGCTAAGTGGAGACCCTTGGCACCAGAGATCCTCCACCTGTTTGGCATGGGGCTGCTGGTGTGATGGAGGACAGTTCCTCCACAGAGCAGTGAAGGGACCTGATTGAAGTATGTTACTTTTATTGTGTACTTTATTACTCTAAAGTGCACAGAGATAATAATCGCACCGCTCACCATCATGGGAGACCCACTGGGAGCCCTCAGCTTGTTTTCTTGCAGCAACAGTCCTGCGTTGGGGTGATGAGACAGTGACACCTGAGCATGTCCACTCCATAATCTTGTTTTGGTTGCTGTCAAATCCCCTGCAAATGTCAGCCAGTGTTTGGAGCTGCTCCCCAGTACCAGCATCACTGCCTTAGCTCCACCTCACATCACCAGGCATTAGATTCTCTCATAGGGAGCCCAAAACCTAGATCCTTGCCTGTGCAGTTCCGAGTAGGGTGTAGCTCCTGTGAGGCAGCTCCAACCTGCCAGGAGGAAGCCTTCCAGGCAGCAGTATGAGCTAGCAGTGAGGGGTGACTAAGCACAGATGAAGCTGCACCCACTTACTGCTGTGCGGCCTGGTGCCTGTGGTCTGGGCCCTGGTCAGAGGCCCCCGAGTTATATTAGGCATCACACAAGGAATTATTGGGAAGTGACAGCCATCTGTGCAGCAGGACGCCTGGTTCTCCGACAGGTGTGTTCCCCTTGGCCCAGAAAGCCTCCCGTGCCTCCTCTTGCTCTCCCACTCATTCACGTGGCAGTTAGGGAGTACCTACATATCTCTTGTGTTGCTAGTCTAGAGGGGAGGATGAATGAGGACGCTCCCTTCTCCCTGCTTTCATAGGACACAGGCACTGGGTCCTTAGCATATCCTGGTCACCAGATGGCAGGAAGCTGGCCTCGGGCTGCAAGAATGGCCAGGTAAGTACTGTTGGTACAACTGGACAGGGGCTCATGACTCCCTTGGGCATTCAGAATCAGGTTCTGGGATCTTGGGGGTGGGGGGTGTAGCTAGGGGACCTTTGGCAGAACAGGTTTAGAGGGGGTTTATTTGGTGAGCTTCTCTCCTTCAGATTCTCCTGTGGGACCCAAGCACAGGGAAACAGGTGGGCAGGACACTTGCCGGCCACAGCAAGTGGATCACAGCCCTGAGCTGGGAGCCCCTCCATGCGTAAGTGACCCAGCTGGGGCAAGTGGGGGGCCTCAAAGCTGCCTCCTGCCCCCTCAGTGTGCCTGTTTCCCTGAGGGACAAAGTGGGCATCTGGATGCCAGGGACAGTTGCTGGAAGATGAAGGATGAGGCTTCCAGGGCCCAGCCTGCCCTGCTGCTTGGGGGAGGATGCTTGTCTCTAGGCCTGGGGGCCACTTCTAGGCCCCCAGATGATAGGACAGGAAGCTGTCGAGATCGTGCCTGGCCTTTGAGCTGGGGATGGGTGGTGAGGTGGGCAGACAGGCATGGCCAGGTCAGAAAGGTCACATCTGCTTGCCCTTCGCCAGGAACCCTGAGTGCCGCTATGTGGCCAGCAGCTCCAAGGACGGCAGCGTGCGGGTCTGGGACACAACCGCAGGCCGCTGTGAGCGCATCCTCACCGGGCACACGCAGTCGGTCACCTGTCTCCGCTGGGGAGGGGACGGCCTTCTGTACTCTGCCTCCCAGGACCGCACCATCAAGGTGTGGAGGGCCCATGATGTGAGAACCGGGAGGGCGCGTGACGCGTGGGTGCAGTGTCTCCTGAGTGCGTGCTGGGTGTCCGTGCTGGGAGTCCCGTCAGGCAGGTGCTCCTGGAGCAGGGGGTTCTGGGGTCGGTGCCACACTGCTGTGAGAGTTCCAGCAGCCCTGTTAGCAGGCCAAGCTCTGGGAAGTCCCACTGTGCAGCCTAACTCTTGGTCCATTTCTCTTACAAGTAGAGGGACTTGGGCCTACGGAGTGGTTTGATTAAGACCACAGGGAGCAAGGCACATGGGTCTTGATTCTCCCATGCCTCCCACCCATCTTCTGGGCCTGGCCTCCTCCTAAGGACAGAGAGTGGATGGATGTGTGTCTGACATATTTCACTCTGCCTTAGGGTGTGTTGTTTCTGCCTGCCTGTCTGTCTGCCTGCCTGGGCTGGGTAGGTGGGCAAGTATCCAATCTCTCTCCCTTCATCCTAGGGTGTGCTATGTCGGACTCTTCAAGGCCATGGCCACTGGGTGAACACCATGGCACTCAGCACTGACTATGCCCTGCGTACAGGGGCCTTTGAGCCTGCTGAGGCCACCGTCAATGCCCAAGACCTCCAGGGGTCCTGTGAGTGAGTGGGAGAAGGAGGGGAAAAGACTGCCAGGGAAGGAGCCGGCCCTTCAGCGGAAGGAATGTGTCAGCCACTGTGTTGGATTTTCTAATCAGTGTTCTCATCTCTCTCCTTGGGATCTGGACACAGTGCAGGAGCTGAAGGAGAGGGCCCTGAGCCGGTACAACCTTGTGCGGGTGAGAGTGCATCCCTCGGCACCCCAGCCCGCTGCCAGAGGCACTCGCCACTGTCTTCCACCCCTCCCTCTCACCCTGCTCACAGCAAGCCTGCTCCGAGGAAAAGTTCTTGTGTGTGCTGTGTGCTTGTTTGCAGTTCATTCTTACGATGCTGTACACACTTTATTTTGTGTTTTATTTGCTTATTTACTGCATTCCAGGGTACTGCCTTTTAAATTTTATTTAGTTTGTTAAGGGGCACATTTGACATGGTGTAAGGAATCCTGACACAGCCATCTGTTCCTCGTGGAAGCACCTGGTGCTGCCAGTACCTGTGTCTCCTTGCGGAGATTTCATGCATACCCATATATGTGTGCTTACAAATATACAACCTGAATATAAAGTCCATTCTATCCTGTCCTATTATTATGCATTAGGAGTCATTCCACATGGTCGCATAGCAATTGCTGTGCTTCGGGGTTCCATGCAAGTGAGGGGCCGGGCCAGGCCCCCTTTCTGCAGCCCTGGCCTCTGTCCCTGGTATGCGTGCTCGTTGTCTGACCACAGCCAGCATGGTGTGCCTTCTGCTTCTCCCAGGGCCAGGGTCCGGAGCGTCTTGTGTCTGGCTCCGATGACTTCACCTTGTTCCTGTGGTCCCCGGCAGAGGACAAGAAGCCCCTTGCACGCATGACAGGACACCAGGCCCTCATCAACCAGGTGCTCTTCTCTCCTGACTCACGCGTCGTGGCCAGTGCCTCCTTCGACAAGTCCATCAAGCTGTGGGATGGCAGGACGGGCAAGTGAGTTGAGGGCTGGGCTGCTCCTCTGTAAGCAGTGGCTGGCACTAGGCGATGCCACCTCCTACCTGTGTCAGCTAGGCTAAGGTTTCCCGAGCCTCTGCTTCTCTTCTATAGTACAAGGACTTCCTACTTCTCAGCACAGTTACAAGGGCTAATGAGATGGTACTAAGTGGACACAAAAAAATGGTAATTCAGGGCCAGGGATATAGCTCAGTGGCACAGAACTGCCTGGTGAGTTTGAGGTCCTGAGTTCAATTCTTGGTACCAAAAAAAAGAAAAGTGCTAGTTCACTCCATACTGAAAGAGAGGAATGGCCAAAGGCCAGGACGCCACAGGCCAGAAGATGAACCAGTGGCTGGGTTAGTGATGTAGTCGGTGTTGCCTTCGTCAGAGTAAGGCCCACAGACAGGCACTTTCTGGAGCTTGGCAGAAATGGAGAATTGCAGCCTCTAGCCTAGCCTTGGGCATCAGAGGCATCGGAGGCATTTTGGTAAGGTCGGGTGGCGGGAGTCATGGGACCCTGATGCACACAGGTGAGGTCTGAGGAGGCCTGGGGTACAGGCGAAGCATCCTCAGGGTTAGATGGGTTGGCGGAGAGGCAGAGGGGGTGCAGGAAGAGAAAAGAACAAAGGGAACCCTCGCCATGCTGAAAGGAAACTGATGGGTCTGGAACTGTGTGTTTTCACACAGCAACTCCTTAAAGTATTCAATTTTTTTTTTTTTAAAGAAAACTCCCCAGGGGCCGGCGAGGTGGTTCAGTGGTCTAAAGCGCCTGCTTAGGAAAGCTCAGGCAACTGCAGGGACTGCGGTTCTATCCCCGGCACCATATGCTGCGCCAGCCCCACCACCAGGGCAGGCTGGGCCAGCCACAAAATAAATAAAGAAACAAACAAACAAATACAACAAGCAAACAAATAAATAAATAAATAAAATTTAAAAAAAAAAAAAAAATAAAGAAAACTCCCCAGGCAGTACACTTGTATCACCTCAGCACTGGGGCAGAGCAGGAGGATCACAAGTTAGAGTCCCACCTGGGCATCTTAGCCAGATCCTGCCTCAAAGTAGAACGGCTAAAGGTGCAGCTCAGCGTGAAGGCCCTAGGAACAAGATGGAAACTGAAGTCTCAGTGAGGCCTTGTGGCTACTACCTGTGAGCAGGCCCCTTTAGTGGAGCCAGGCAGATGGGCTAGGCAGGCAGCTGGCAGGCGAGGAGGCCTGGCTCATGAGGCAGCTCACTTGGAGCTTTACAACATGGTCGTGACCGCCACAGTGAAAATGCCGAGGCACGGGGACCAAGTTCCATGGTTTTGTAAAAGGTCCCAGGTAATTTTCAGAGGCCGCTGAGATTAGGAACCACTGTGGTGGGGTGGGGAACCACTGTCTGATCTCCACCACCATCTTCACCGGCCTAGGTACCTGGCTTCACTGCGCGGCCACGTGGCCTCCGTGTACCAGATTGCGTGGTCCGCCGACAGCCGACTCTTGGTCAGCGGCAGCAGTGACAGCACGTTGAAGGTGTGGGACGTGAAGGCCCAGAAGCTGGCCACAGACCTGCCAGGCCACGCAGATGAGGTGGGGCTGATCCCGCGGGCAGAGGGGACTGAGTTGTACGCGGCCCTCCTCCTGCCACTTCACCACCCCACCCCTCCTGGTTTAGGTCTATGCTGTCGACTGGAGTCCAGATGGCCAGAGAGTGGCAAGTGGTGGAAAGGACAAGTGCCTCCGGATGTGAGTATGCGGGGGCAGAGGCTGGGGTGCCCCATACCCCCAACATCAGTCCCTCTGCATTCTTTCCCTTGTGGCGTGGAGTTCCAAGGGATCTTCCTGTACACCCCATCTTGAGTGGTTTGTGGAACCAGGTTCTCAGTGGGTTGATCGGGCCACTGGGAGACTCAGGCCACTCTGTCAGGCATGTCTGGGTCTCCAGCTTGAGGCAGTAGATCAGGACTTTGGGGTCCTCGAACCTGAGCTCAGGTCCTGGTTCCGCTTTTGAGTGTGTAGGTGTGGAGGACTTAGTTAACCTCTCTCTTGGGACTTACTGAGTCTGACAAACAGGGAGGATCCTAGATAGGAGGGTGAGCACCAAGACCTCACTGGAGGCGGGCATCCCAGCAGCCACGCCTGCGTGGTCTGGGTTTAGGCAGGGATGGTGCCAGATGAAGGTACACGCCTCTGGTTACAAGCAGGATTACCGCCCTGATTCCCTCCCGTCCCCACAGATGGAGGAGATGAAAATTCCTGCATTGCTGGACCCAGCCTCTGCCCACTGCCCACCCTGACAGGACAAAGGCCGGAATGACAGTGCACATACCCTCCCTTTGAGGGGGTGGCTTCCAGTCCTTGACAGATGCCCGTGGATCCCCTGCCTGTGGCACGCTCCAGAAGTAGAAATCAGGGTCTCAGGAAGCTAGCAGTGAATGTAGCCTCTGGCAGCACTCTGCTCCTCAGCAATGGGGAGCAGGGTGGGAAGGAGGCCAGGCTCTGTGGGTCTCCCCTGCTGTCCCTCCTCCTCCTCCTGTGCTCAAGTCAGACCCCAGGTTCTGTGGCCAAATAAATAACTTATGTTTTTTGTGTGAGTTGCAATTCCTTGTTGTGGAATCCAGGGCTCACCTGAGGACTGCACCAAATCCATGTGGCCTCCTCCCATGCTCTGGAGGACCCCAGAGCCGTACTGACCTGGCAAGCAAGGGTAGGACGGCAGGCGAGGGGCCGTGCTGTCTGTGGTCTGCAGTACTGTCCCCAAGCTCAGTGCAGCTGGGGTCGGAACCTCGGTCCTGCTCACCAGTGGCCCCAGCACGGGCAGGGCAGCACCTGCTCTCATGGCCAGCCCGCTCCCGGGTGCCTCGGCCTCTCGCCCCACACCTTTGTGGGGCCCTGTTGAGCACTGAGCACTGCTGGACTCTTAGGCAGGAAGGAGGACGACCATAGCCAACAGGGTGGCAGCTGTGTGGGCAGCACTGGGAGAGCTGTTGCAGGCGTGAGCATGCTGCAGTAGGGAGCGCCGGTCTCTGTCCCTTGAGCACTCCCAAGTGATGGATAGAATCCCTACACGGATCTCCTTCGACTGCTGCCCAAGACCGGTGTGCGCACTTGGCCTCCGCTCCCCTGTGCCAGGAGCCGCCTGGAGTGTCGTGTCCTGTGCACAGGTTAGGCCTCTAAGCCGTCCTGAGGAAGCACTCGGCCTGGGTGCATCTACCCTCCTTCCTCCGTACCCTCCTGTGAGCACATCTTCCCTCCTAGCCCTGCTTCCTACCCTCCACCTTGCACCTCCACAGTGAGGGAAAAGAGAGCCCCCAGCCCCTCCCTGCTGCCAGGTCCTGGCTCCACTGTGTCCTCACCCACCTGCACCCAGGCCTGCAATCTTTCTCATCCCCATACTTCAGTGAGCTCCCCAGCCCAGAAAGCTTCCTGTCTGTGCCCTCACTTCCCGGAAGAGGAGGGGCCAGAATTCAAGCAGGTGCTGCCCCCAAAGCTTAGAAACTTTGTGCTTCGGCCTCCAGAGTTCAGATCTAGTGCTGGTCTATGGGCTGGCGCCACACTTGTCCTTATGAAGACCTTGCCCCACAGGGCAGGAGCGCAGGCAGAGCCAAGGAGCAGAGTGGGGGCAATGTCCCCACAGCCCAGCTGCTACCCTCCTTTCTACACCACCGTCCTGACTTCCTCCTGGCAGAAGCTAGGAGGTGGATGGCAGCTGGCGTGGCTGAGGCTGTCTAGAAGCAGGAAGCAGAATTTAGGGGTGCTGGGTGACCTGTAGTTTAATGGGGGTGGGAGCTACAGTGTTTCTGCAGGCGTGGATTGGGCCTGGCTCAGGGATGGCCTGGTACCAGTGCCACCAGGCCCTGAGCTGGCAGGGTTGTCAGTCAGTCAGTGGTTCTCTGGCAAGTTGGATTCCTGAGGGCCCTGGGCCAAGGCTGGTGGCCAACAAGGGGTGTCCTGGGCCCTCTGCTAGTATGGAGATAGGTATTCCAGGTCCTCCACCTTCCGCATGTCCTCCGGCCCCATGCACACCATCTTCCGCTGGGGCTCCTTGCGCTTCACCGTGACCTGGATGGGGCTGTTCTCAGGGAAGCTGCTTAGGTCCCTGGCCATAGTTGCAAACTGAAGTGGAACAAGAAAACCCTTGTGCTTTAAAAAAGAAAAGTTCTCTGAATTCCTCCCCAGACCCAAGCCTGGCTCTCCATTTCTATCATCTGTTTGTCTGCTGGGTGGGCTCTTAGGTGTAACTTTATCCAACCCAGTCACGGTTACAAGAAACAGCTCTAAAGAGGCATGGCCCAAACCTGCATCTCTCCAACTGAGTTTCTGTCCATGGGGTTGTGTGTGACCTCCATTTACCCTACCCGCCCCCAGCCTTTTCTTTGTTTCTCTCACTTCCTTTTTTTTTTTTTTTTTTTGTATTTTAGGGAAGGGTCTATAGTGTGTTCAGGGTCTCACTACTAGATTGGACTCATAGTGATCCACCTGTTTATAGCCTCTCAAGAGCCGGGATTACTGGTGTGTGCCACCATGCCCAATCTCAATTGCTGGTCCCAGCGCTCCCCAGAGACAAACCCCTGGCCCCTGCACCAGCTTGCAGGCACTTCAATCCACTGAGCTATTTGGCTGGCCCATTTCCCTCACTTCCTGATCCACTCACAATTATTAGTAATAAGTCACGGAACCCAGAGCCTTTGAGTTATGGTGATACTGTGGAATGCAGTTGCCTGCACTCCCGGTAGGCCTTATCTCTTCCTGAAGAAAACAGTTTGAAATTATTGCTTGTTGGCCTAGGCAGGAGGAGAGCTAACACGAGGCAGGGGTCTCGAGGCAGCCAACCTCCCCCGATTTCCCTAGACTCACACCTTTCCCCCTGGGCCTCTGAGCCCCTGGGTCCCTCTCCCCGGGCTTACTTTGTAGGGTTTGCACCATTTCCCCACCCCTGCTGTATTAGCTGCACGGACGGTGAGGCAGTAGGTTCTGTTAGGCTTCAGCTCCATCAGCTTGACGGTGGTGCCCAAGATCTTGTTAAAGATCCAGGGGCGGTTTTTTGTCTTGGGGGGCTCATCCTCCTTCCTCTTGGCCATCTCTTGTAACAGGACTTGGTAGAAGCTGACCTGCTGCTTGCCCGCAGGGTAGGTCCAGGAAATCTGCAGGGAGGAAGCCCAAGGCCTCTTTAGCTTTGATCTTCAGCATTAAGTCTCAAGGCCCCCTTCCCTCCCCTGTCCCTGCTGGAGCTCAGGCAGGTGTGAGGGAAGGTGGAAGGCCCCACTGCCCCTCAGCACAGTTGTCCCCACCCACTGTCGGGTGCACCCTCATGCCACGTGTGTTCAGACTGTCTGGGTCCATTTAGGATCCTAGAGATTGTCTCCTCCACTTGCCTCATGACAAGCAGGGATGACAAGTCCAATGGACAGCAACTAAATGACTACCAAAATCCAAACCCATAGCTCCAGTACCCACACACTTCACCCCAACAGTGTCTGCCAAGTCTGGCTAACCATCTTGGAGAAGTCTTATAACACCACATATGCTCAGGTCAGCTATCTCCTGTCCAGTCACATTTCCAGATTATCTTCTATCTAGGCCAGGAAAGATTCAGATCATGTGCACCAGGAAATCAGAAGAAAAGTTCTCAAGCTTTTGGTGGGTCCCATTGGGCTTATTAAATCAGATCGCTGGTCCCTTGACCCCCATTTCTGGTTCAGTAGACCCAAGTGTGGTGGAAGGAAATGAGAATTTATATTTCTAGCAAGTTGCTGTGTAATACTGGTGTAGCCTGCCTCCCCTGTCTAGGGACCATGCTGAAAAACATGGCTGTAAGCCAGCACCAGAACACATGAGGCACACATGTCGCCTCAGGCACACAGAGCTCTCTGCACGTATGCCAGCAGCGGAGCATCAGGAATTCAAGTTTAATTGCAGGATTGGCACCTTGCAATAAATAAGAGGGCTTGGGGTTCACTATTGCTGTTCTTAGCCATCCAACGACGGACCTTCCAGATTTATCTCATTAAAATACAGCTCAGATTACATCCATTAGGCCAGGAGAGGAGCTCAGTGATAGTTTGTCTAGTATGTGCAAGGCCCTATGTTTGACCCCTAGAAATGCAAGCAAAACAAACAAGCAAAAAAAAAAAAAAAAAAAATCTATTCTCTGATACACAGCCCTGTACAAAGCTGTTCCCTACTAGAGGAAGCTACCAAGTAGCTGGACACTGGACCACCCACAGAGGGCGGCCCCAGAAGGACTGCCCCCTCTGTTATCCTCCATCCCTCGTCCCATACCCCAGGACAGTGCTGCTCTACCTGGGGACCAAGGCATCAGCATCATGATGAGTGTCATGGGGGAATTTCTCAGCAATGCGAATCCTATCACTGAGCAAACCAAGGGTGAGGCCCAGGGGTCTCAGTTTTGACCAGATGGTAGGCTGCTGCAGGATAGTGAATGCAGGAGAAGCTCTGAATCAGGACCTGGGATCCCCGCAGGAGGCTACTGTTTAAGACTCCCCACGCTTTCTCACCTGCAAAGTGGGGCCTGCCTTTCTCAGAATGCCCTCCTCATCCATCTCCAGTTGCTTAAATCCCACCTCTATTAGCCAAATCCTGCAAATAGTACCAAAAGCCACCAAGCTTATTATTCCGTCAGCGGCAAGTAGTGTTTCTCTGTGAATTCCTGCTAGCACCTGCTCTGAATCTTCCCTGCAGCACTGACCCCTCCTGTCTTGCAGTGGTGTTCGTTACAGGCAGCCTCCCTCCCTCTCTTCCTGCCCCAGGAACTCTAGGTCAGGATACAGGTGGCAGCACGGTTGCCAAGCACACGAACGCAGGAAACGCACCACTGCTGTGGAGTCGCTGACAGTGTGTTCGCAGATGAAAGGGGGCTCTGGGACATCCACGACCACGGTGGATTCCGAGCGTGTGGAGGAGGTGTCTGTATCCAGCTCGGATTTGTCAAGGTCCACCAGGCCCCTGGGGACCATTTGGGATGCAGACGGGCAGGTGCACAGGGCCTGCTCCGCCTCCTTCTCTGTGCTCTGGGCCTTGGAGGGAAGGCTAAGTTTGTTCAGTTCACCCTCCAGCAATCCGGCAAAGAAGCTGCTGTTGGGCTGGGTCACTGCCAACTTGACCGGATTCAACATGGTGGATGATACCGGGGAGACACTGGTGTCATCGGAGCTGAACTCGGTATCCTCCACTGGCACCGGCTTCCTGGAGCGGAAGGGAGGCAGGTGAGCCTGGGAAGGGAGACCACCCCAGCCCACCCAGCCACTTCTCAACAGCCAGGAACACCCTTCCTAGTCTGCAGCAGCGCATCGGACCTCCTTGGTGCTGGCCAAGAATGTAGATTCTTGGTCTGTGCTTTCCAGCTGGGATGTGACAGGGCAAAGTGCCGGTGTAGCAAGCACTTTAGAGGATTCTGATGCAGTTCTGAGAACTACAATTAGAAAATAGCTAAAACACTTCAAACTCTTCAAAGTGGGGTACAAGTTCCCTAAAGATGCTATAGAAAAGTACAGAAAGTATAGAATTATAGAAAGTATAGAAATTATAGAAAAGTATCTATAAATATGTTAATGGAAAACAATAAATTGAGCTTTACTAATATTTACTAATACTAATATTTAACATCTAACAATTTTATTAATGTGTAATATATAAAATTAATAATAGTCTGGCCTATGTGCGATACATCTGTGGAGTGAATCCTGAAAAACCACATTCTTCTTTTCTGATTGTTTTGTTAAGAATCTTGCTGATGCAGTCCAGATTGACGGTGAACTTGCCAAGTGGCCCAGGCTGCCCTTAAACTTGCAGTTCTCTTCCCTCAGCCTTTCCGGTGCTGGGATTACAGGCAAGTTCCAGAGGCTTGACTCATTCTGTTTGATTTAATTATTAAATGCCTTAAACATATACAGAGATAGTGAAAATAATAAAGTGAGCCAAGAGTGGTGGCAAAAACCTGTAATCCCAGTACCCAAGAGGCTGAGGCAGGAACATCATAAATTCAAAGCCCAGCCTGGGCTACAAGGTGAGTTCCAGGCCAGCCTAAACTGCATAGTGAGACCCTGTCTCAAAAACACAAAAAAAAGTAGTAATAATAATAATAACAATAATAATAATCATCATCTAAGCCAGGTGTGGTAATGCATGTCTGTAATCCCAGCATTCTGAGAGGCTGCAGCAGAAAAACACACAAGTTTGAGCCCAGCCTGGGCAAATTAGCAAGATCCTGCCATGGATGGATGGACGGATACGTAAGACAGACAGACAGATGATATAGCTCAGTGTAAAGATCCTAGATGCAATCCCCAGCTCCACAAAATAAAAATAACAATATGCTAAACTTCTATTCAACCCTCATCCATCTCCAGGAGTAAAACCTGGGCTGAGGGTGGAGCGCAGCCCATGGCAAAGTGTTCACCTAACCTGCACTAAGCCCGGGATTCCCTCTCCAGCACCACAGGAGAAAAAAAAGCCTCCCCCTGCCAAAAAAAAAAGCCCATACTAGTGTAGTTAAAGTCTGCGTGTCTCTCTCTGCTACACTCTACATCCTCCCACTCCAAGGTAACCAAGAGACTAAATTTTAAGTGTTCTATTCCTCACTATATATATTTTTTTGGACTTATTACATATGTATGTTATCCCTAGGCAAGAGCTATTATTTTGCATGTTTGCAGACTTTATATAAATAAAGACCATTTGGTACCTTTCCATCTTCAACTTGCTTGTTTTTTGTTTTTTGTTTTTTTTCCCTCACTGTTGTGTTTTGATTGCTCTACATTGACATGTAGCTCTAAGTCATTTTAACTTTTCTATGGCTTTCCACTACATAGATAATAATACTGCTACTAGTTCTTTGCTATTACACACAAAAACTTGTATGGGATTCCCTTCTCTTTAAATTTCTCTTTACTGATGAAGTACACCAACCTAAAAAGTTTGGCTTTCAAATCATCTTGTTTTTTTTTTGGCCTATACTAAAAATACATATTGTGTGGCTGCTTAGTATCCACGTATATACATAATTAAAACATTTTGAAAACCAGTCCTTATTATCTGTTCTGGAGATTCTGCTCTATTTTAATTAATTTTTATCATATCCATCAGCTTGCAGGATTTCCTGACCCATGAATGGGTCAGAACCGAGTCCATGGATCCCTTGAGAGCTTATTTGGAGGTTCCAGCAGGGAGCCCAGCTCCTTGTATACCCTTGACTGAGGAATGGTCCTTCTCTGTCCAGGGGGGTCCTCCCTTGGATCCAGCAGCCTTGGGAGGGACACACGTGGACTGGTGAGGTAGGAAGAGCTAGAGCAGCCAGATCAACCCTGGAGATCCGTGGGCTGACAGCTGTCACCCTCTAATCAGTCGAAGGCTCCCTGAGTCCAGGTCAGCCTCTCACTCCCAGTTGCTCAATGGGCTGTCATTTTCCTCCAAATGCCAACCCATCTGCCTTCTCTGGAGAAATCCCAATCTGCCCACACCCCTCTGCCAGCCCTTGTGCATTTGGAATGAACAATTCCCCCATCTAGGTCCTACATCTTTAGGGCAGAAGTCTCGATACAGATAGCATGTGTGTTTTGTGTTGCCCTAATGGATCTATATTTCACATTACTGAAAACACTGGTGTTGAGGTCAACACAGAAAGCCCCTAAGCATGGAGCCCCCTGCTGGACACATCCTCTCTCTTGGCCCTTCACAACCTTCCTGCTGGGTGGGACGGAGTCCTCCATATGAATGAACTTGTCTTTACTATATATCTCAGGGGGAACTTGACTTTGAACTTGGGTTCCTTGCCTGAGGCTTTGCTACTACACCACGGAGCTTCCTACAGTGGTCCCTTGAATTCAACCTTATAGTTCCCTAGGGAATGGACGCCACATGGCTCTCACACCATCAACCCAGCTATAGTTTGTGGGGCTCAGTGCCAGCTGAAGAGTAGAGGGTCTCGTTCAAAACTGTCAGCCAACGGCTTCAGGACAGAGACAGCCAGGTAGCAAATAAAGCCCAGGCCCTCACCTCATATCAGTCTTTGCTGGAGATTCTGCTCAAATACCGCTTCCTCAGGAACCATATTCCTCTCTTCTCCCCTGCTGTCTCAGCACCCTGCCCCACCCCAGCCTCAAGCCAACCCCACAGCCTCCTCAAGACACGCCCTGAAGGCAGGGGCTACTTCCCAGCTCTGCATTCCCAGGTCCTAACATGGGGCCAGACACCTTGCCTGTGTAAGTTTTATGGTATAAAGAGGAAAACCTGTCGCACTAAGAACAGTGAGCCACAGTTGGAAGGCAGACAGGCTTTCGAGGGAACCCCCCTGACAGGAGAGGGCATCGAAGGGGGAGGGAAGAGGGAGAGAGGCCTTGGGGTTCGGAGGGGAGGACAGCAGCCTGGAGGCACAGGTGAGGAAACTAATTCAGAAAGACTTCCTGGCTCGCGCAGCATGCGCAGACCGAACACCCCAGGAACTGATTTGCTGCCTGGGAGCCCACACACGTCAGTCAGCATCGGGTTCCTCCCAAGAGGCCTGGGCACCAAGTTAGAAGGTTAAGTAGGAAATACCTCTTTGAGTCTCTCCCGCCATCCCAGCTGCAACCTTAGAGAACTGAGAGGGACCGTGCTTACACTAGATTGATGGAATCAGCCTCCAACAAGTTAGCCAAACAGCCTGCTGAGGAAAGCGGGCGTCCTTTCGTAGCAATGGTCCGGTTCATAAACTTGGGGTTTGGAAAGGGCTTTGGTAGTTGGTCAAGCGCATTTATAACACTGAGGTTTTCCTTCTTCAGTGTGGTCTCCTCGCCATCCCCCACTTTATAGACTGCCTCAGATGCCATCTGGGTTGTTGGGGACCACGGCGGTCACCATACAGAACAACCCAGTTAACAGGTAGCAGAAAGAAACTGCGGGAGCAGTGAGCGAACCTTTAGTCGGGGCGGGGTGGGGTCCGAGGAGCTGACTTCACAATCCTCCCGGAGTGTAACAATCAGGGATCGGCCTCCCCTAGCAGAGGGCTGCGATGCAGCAGCGTGGGCAGGGGAGCGGGGAAGAATGAACCCCACGGCCCCTGGGCCCGGTCCAGCTCGGACCCGGAGTGATCACAGCAGTCTGCTCTCAAGGCCCCAGAGTGCTTCACGCCAGCGCTCGGAACTACCCCGGAAGAAGGATGGAGAGAGGGAGGTCCGGTTGCAGAGAGTGGCGGCCCTGGAGGGGTCCCCAGGGGTCCAAGACTTTGCCTATAGATTCCGAGGCTCTATGTCTTGCCCCAGTAGGCAGGCAGCAAACCCCCAAACGTCCAGATCCTGAAAGAAAAAAAAAAAAAACTCAAGACCCCAACTCCCTCACTGGTTTATGAACTCGTTTTGTCTCTTCCAGTAAATATTAGAAGATGTGGCCAAATTTTAAAAAGACTTCTCAAACTATGTTCCACATACTCAAGAAGTTTCCCTCCATTAAAATTGATTTTTGTCCCCAGCATCTGGAACGAGGCAGGCACGCAGGCGGCTCACTAGAACGTTGGCGTTGGAGTCGAGGAAGAAGGCAGAGGCCATGAGGTCGCGGGGCGCTTGTTGCACTCAGGACGGGGTGGGCCGCGCAGCGCCGCTCCAGGTGCACTGTTGCAGAGCCTCAACCGCAGCCCGAGAGCCCCGGGCGCCGCGGTTCCGCCACAACGGCCAGCAGGCGGCGCTGCAGGCCAGAGCCACGCAGAGCGCAGGAGCCCGGAACCCGGAAGCGCGGGCGCGGCGCCGCTGCAGCTGGCGGCCCAGGTCTCCCAAGGCCTGGCGCGTCCGGCGGTCGCCCCACCCTCTTCTGCCACCCTCTCCCGCAGCCCACGCTCCAGGGTCCTCTCCACAAAGGCGCGCGGAGTGGTGCCTAGAGGGGACCCCGCAGGTGCTCACTTGACGGGCTGCCCAGATCCGACCCGCCCTGGGCTGTGTCCCGCCCGCAGGAAGCATGGGCGTGCTCAGAGCCGGACTGTGCCCGGGCCTCACCGAGGAGATGGTCCAGCTTCTGCGGAGCCGCGGCATCAAGACAGGTGACCCCACTCGCAGGAGGCCCACATCCCCTGGGGAGGCTGGGGAGGCCGGGGAGGCCGGGAGTGCGGGAGCCAAGCCCCGGGGAGGGGAGGACCTCTGCTGCGTGCTGTGGAGTGCATACCCTGTTGCATAGGGCAGGGAAAGCCCAGGCTGCCCTTGCTGCCCGTCAGCTCCATGCGTCTCGTATTTAGTGGTGGACCTGGCCGCAGCAGACCTGGAGGAGGTGGCCCAGAAGTGTGGCCTGTCTTACAAGGTGAGCTCGCGGGTTGCACGCCCCATACCTGTGCATCTACAGGTGCCGCTCCCTAAGCTTGAGCAGATGGGTCCCAGGGGGCTGCAGCAGGCCATGGGCTGCCCTGCAAGACCTCTCGGAGCCTGAGTGTCGCTCCTCTGGCAGGCCTTGGTTGCCCTGCGGCGGGTGCTGCTGGCTCAGTTCTCAGCTTTCCCCTTGAATGGCGCAGACCTCTATGAGGAGCTGAAGACCTCTACTGCCATCGTGTCCACCGGCATTGGAAGGTTCGTCTGTGTGCCTGGGGCATAAGGTGGGGGGCAGGACTTCTCAGTCTTGGATCCAGAGAGGGCAGCAAGGACAGATGGGGAGCAGAAGCATCAGGACTTCGGAGCTCTTCTACCCTAAAACAGGGTCATAGGGTTTCTTAGCCTTGGCACTATTGATGCCTTGGGCTGGGTAATCATTTGTTGGGGGCAGGCAGTCCTGTGCGTTGGAGAATGGCTAGCAGTATCCCTAGCCTTTTCCTCCATGCCATCAACACCTCTGTTATACCCCCAGTGGGACACCCAAAAGTGTCTCAGGCATGGCTAAATGGCCTCCTGGAGCCAAAATTGCCTTGGGTGGAGAACAGGGCAGATTGGAGTCTTGTCTGGCCCAACCTGCCACTTCACTTGAGGAAAGGCAAAGGAGCCCAGGGACTCCCACTTACTGTGTGCAGGCAGGAATCTTTCTCTCCCAACACCGGGAGGTACAGCTGGTAGCCCCTCTCGAGTTTAGCCTAAGCGGGGTGGTAGGAGTGTTTAATCTAGAATGGGTGCTTTCTCACACTCAGTGGTAAGGAGCAAGCAGCCTTGCTGAAAGGAGCCCCTCCTTTGTGCTGTAGTGTCTGGGTTAGGGAAGAGCTGGAAGACAACAGGCGTTTTCTGGCCAAGTGAGTCTGACCTCTCTCCTGCATGTTTGTGCAGAGTTTGATGAATAACTGCCACAACAGAGGTCTTTGGATCGCCCTGCCCCTTGCTGTTCCCATAACATGTTCTCTTGGCAGTGTTCATGCAGTGTGGAGCTTGCTCTGGATGGTCGGAGTCCTCGTTCGTAATCCATCAAGCCCTGGCTGCATGCCTACTGGGTGCTCAGTGTGAGGTTTGTCCAGCAGGCTCCGCTGTGTGCCAGACTTGTGCAGGTGGTACAGACAGGAGTGAGGCAAGGGCCCTGCTCTTTGGCACGGCAGCTTGTGGGTGTAGGAGAAAAGCCAGCGAATCACAGAGGCCATAAGCATACAACAAGGTGGCCACGAGGAGGGAGTGGCTAACGGTCAGCCAGTGAGTTGGCCTTTGGGTTTAAGCAGCCAGTAGAAGCAATAGGCTGCAGAAGGAACAGCCCGTGGCGAGCCAGCAGGGAGCAGGTGCCGGTCAGACTAGTGCAGGAAGCCCTGGAGGAACGAGGTGGCCCGTGCATGGAGGGACATGAGTATCATAATGCACTGTGTCAGTGGTTCTCCACAAGCGCTGGCGAGTGAGCACATTGCCATGAAAGTCATCTTTCTGCAGATGAAGAAATCGGGACCCGGGTTAGTTAGATGACTTGTCCAAGATCCTGCATCTGATCACGGCAAACCAGGCACGGGAGAGCGAAACTCAACCTTGTGTGCCGCGTTGCCTCCCTGCCCCAGGTGGGAAGGCAGAGGCAGCAGGGCGGAAGTGTACCCAAGTTCAAGGAGACCTCTGGTGGTGCTGGTGTGGGGCGTATGAGTCTGGTTGAAGGCAGGGTGAGAGCTGTGGGCATGTTGAAGAACAATGACAAGCAAGCCAGGGGTTGTGGCGTGTGCCTGGGAACCTAGCACTATAAGAGGCTGAGGCAGGAGGATCACAAATTTGAGCCCAGATGACTGGGCAACTTGGTGACATAGTGAGACCCTTGACACAAAATAAAAAAGGAATAGGGGTGTAGCTCAGTATGAAGGCCCTGTTTCAACCCCCAATACCATTAAACAAATATAATAAAAAGTTAAAGCAACGTAATAAACCATACTGCAGATGGAATGTGGGTGTGAACACCCAAGGCTGATGTATCAGGCTTCTAGCTTTGTGCCGTGAAGGTTTAACGTGTCTAACTTTAAAACTTTAGTGTGGGGCAGAATCAAAAGTGTGAGAAAGGCCTGACAAGCCAGATCAAACAGGCATTTTTTTTATTGCAGACCTTCTTGGAGGCTTCGACACTCACGTGCCATGCGAATGTTTTCAGGGGTAAAGCACGTGGCACGCTTAGGAAAAAATGTGGCATACTTAGGAAAATGCCATGTGCCTGAGGGAGCTGTGTGCCCCACAGGCCCGAGCTGTGTCTGTCCATCTCCACGCTCTCTTCTGGGAATAAGGCCTTCACGAAGGATGTGGCACTGAGCCTATGTTTGAGTTTAGGAGTGCAAAGGATGCCGGAAGTGCAGTCGCGGAGGGCAAATCTAAGAAAGCTCTTGTGTCCTAGACTGTCGTGGCTGGGGGTTCCTCCCATGTTGATGTGCTAGGTCAGAGGAGCTGGGGGACGCAGCTGTGTAGCAGGACCCTCTCAGCAGTATGAGACGAGTGGTGGAAGCACGGGTGGGACATTGGCTAGGACATAGGTTAGGGGTCCCTTATGCCAACAGAGCCTCAGAGCCACGGATGGGGTTGATTCTTTCATTTGAGATACTGGGGGTCAAATCCAGGGCCTTTACACTGAACTATATCCCGAGCCCTTCTTATTTGTTATTATGAGACAGGATCTCGGCAACTCTCATTGAGTTAGCTGGGCTTGGAGTTTGTGCTCCTCCCTCCGGCCTCAGCCTCCCATAGTGCTGGGATTCCGAGGAGGTGCTGCCACGCCCAGCTGATTGTTCTGTCTTGGACATAGTATTGCGGATTGGAGCCCAGGACTCCTCTAATGCTAGGTGAGCTTTCTACCACTGAGCTTCACGCCTAGCTCCATTGATTTATTGATTTGTTTATTTTAGCCAGTCTTGCTAAGTTGCTCTGACCTTGAGTTTATGATTGATTCTCCTGCTTTAGCCTCCTAGTAGCTGGGATAACTGGCATGGGCCATCTAGATTGTGGTTGTTTGTTTTTTGTTGTTGTTGTCGTTTTGTTTTGTTTTTTAAGACAGGATTTCACAGTGTAGTTCAGGGTGGCTTTGAACTCACTGTATAGCCCAGGCTGGCCTCAAACTCACACTGATCCTCCTGCCTCAGCCAAGAGCCGGCATTACAGGTGTGTGCCACCATGCCCAGCTGTGGCTGATTCCTAACTGTGCTCAAGAGCCAATGGTTGGGCCAGGGAGATAGAGGCAGCTCAGTGGAATAAGTGCTTGCCTGGCAAGCTCAAGGTCCTGAGTTCAATCCCTGGTACTACAGAGCACACGCACATACACACACACACACATATACACACACACACACACACACACAGAGCCAGTGGTTGTGGTTCAATCTGGCTGTACCTTAGAATTAACTGGGCAACTTGAAAAGAAATATTCATGCTTGGGTCTTCTTACTTCTTAAGTACAGGCGACTGGTTCCCCAGTTTGTGTGCATGTTAGAATTACCTGGGAGGGCTGCAGATACAGATGAGCAGCACAGCACCTGCCTGGCAAGCGTAAGATCATGAGTTCAATTCCCATTACCAAGAAGAAAAAAAGGATTACCTGGAAAACAAACATTTCAAGTCTTCCCAAACCAGCAGCATTCTGTGAAAACAGGGCATAGTAGCAGTATTTTTTTTTCAAGTTCCCAGGTATCTCAGGTGTACAGACCATTTGAAAACTGCCAATACAGGGATCTTTATTTCATTGTTGTTGTTTGGAATGATTTTTTTTTTCCTTTGGTTGGCTCAGACTGCCTCAAGGCTGGGCCTCCAATGGCAGGTGGAGCTAGGGATCGAACTGCAGTCCCCTGAGCCTGACTGGTTTTACCCAAGCAGGCCCTTAAACAACTGAGCTAACCTTCAGGTCCCTTGTTGTTATTTCGGTCTTGCCACATAGTTCACCGTGGCCTTAAACTCACTATGTACCTCAGACTGGCCCCAAATTTCTGGGAGATCCACCTGCCTCAGCCTTCTGAGTTCTAGGATTGTAGGGATGCATTGCCATGCCTGGCTTTACTATAGCAACCTCTTAATTGTGGTGGTGCACACCTGTAATTCTAGCACTTGGGAGGCTGAGGCAGGAGGATTATCATAAGCTCAAGGCCAGCCTAGGCTACATAGTAGGTTCAGGGCCAGCCTGGGCCACATAGTGAGGTTCTATCTCCAAAACAAACAAACAAAAAACTAACAGGGGACCTTTTTAAAAAGCTCCTGGAAGACAAGTGCAGTGGTGCACACCTGCCTGTAGTCCCAGCTACTCAGGAGGCTGAGGCAGGAGGATCACTTGAGCCCAGGTATTTTGAGGCTAATCTGGGCTATGTAGCAAGATCCCACCTCCAAGACTAAAAGCAGGGATAGGGATGTAGCTCAGTAGTAGAGCACTTGCCTACCACATGTGAGGCCCTGGGTTCCACCCCCGTACCACAGAACACGCAAAATAAAAGAGTAACAGTGATTTCTTGAGAAGAGTAAAACCCTAACAAAAAGAAAAAAAGAAAGAGAAAAACTGCCTGTAACAGGCAAGCAGGGAGGGGAATGACAGGTCTATGGTGTTCAAACCTAAGTGTGCATCAGAGTCTCCTGGAGCTCTGGCTGGGCTGGCTGTGGACTCGACCCCTAGAGGTTTGGACTCAGTGGGTCCAGGGCAGGAGTGCTGAGTGTGTATGTGTGTGTTTCTAGCCAGTGCCCCGTGTTGGTGAGGCCCCTGGCTGCGGACCGCACTGGGAGCACCACACTGTGAAAACCACTGGTCCTTCCTAGGCCTCTGGGAAGAGGCAGACCCCACAGCGCAGAGGCTTTGCACCCTTTAGCCGGTGCTTCTATGTAAGGAAAGGATGAGCATGTTCGTCCCACGCAGCCATGGGGCTGGAGTAGGAACCAGAACCTCTTGCCTGGCAGGGGATCCTGCGGTCCCCATAACTGACTTAACTGGGGTGGTTGCGTTAGGGTACTGCTCACCAGGTATAGGTGCATCATGGGAGCCCTTGGAACACTGCAGAGACCTGGAGTCTGAGAAGGCCCCTGCACATCTGGAAGGAAGCCGACCAGGAGGAACCTCAGATGTCTGGGTTATCTCTGGATACAACTAGTGCTTGGAAGGAAGGAATGCCTTTCTTCTTCTCTCTCTCCTCCCTAAACTGACTTCTTCTCTTTTCCCTTCTGCCATCAGCCTGGATAAACTGCTCGATGCTGGTCTCTATACTGGAGAAGTGACAGAGATTGTAGGAGGCCCTGGGAGCGGCAAAACTCAGGTACATGTGAGGCCAGCAGTGAGGAGAACTGGAGGTGGGGATGCTGGGGGTCAGAAGAGGCCAGGCAGGTGAGGAGGAGTGTGCTTGGCCTCCGCCTGTGTGTTCCGCTGGAGTGTGCGTGGGCCGGGAGCCCTCTCCCGGGGCTCTGGTTCACCTGCCTTCCCGACTCTCCTCAGGTGTGCCTCTGTGTGGCTGCCCATGTGGCCCACAGCCTGCAGCAGAACGTCCTGTACGTTGACTCCAGCGGAGGGCTGACGGCCTCGCGCCTCCTCCAGCTGCTGCAGGGCAGAACGCAGGATGAGGAGGTTCAGGTAAGAGCTGGTGTCTTAGTTACTTTTTACTCATTGCTGGGACAAATACCTGACACTCAAAATATAGGAAGGAAAGGTTTACCTAGCTCACAGTTGCTGGAGGTTTCAGTCCACATTTGGCTGGCCCAAGGCTGAGTGGAACAGGGCAGAGAGCATCTAGTTCATGGTAGCAGAACATCAACAATCGCAACAGAGGCAACCGACCAACCAGAGCGCAGAGAGCAGCAGCTTGAGTCTGTCTCTCTCTCTTTATATTGCATTCAGGCTCTCTGCCTCAGCCTACCCGCCTTAGGCCAGACCCATAGTCCCAGAAGGATTTAGACCCATAATCCCATCAGTACTAAAACACATAATCCCAGTGGACTGTGAGTCAAGACTCAAACTCTAGAAGTCCCCGCCCCATGATTATATGAGGCTTTGGGGGGACAACTAGACTTAACAGCTGGGTTGGCCGGGATCCTCTGAGATTCTTCTGACAGAAGTCCTCCTTGTCCCGAATTGAGGTCCTTTGGTGAAGAGTTGTTTCTTGCTATGAAACTTGTGGTCCTGTTGATGCTT
>PVKN010009260.1:0-23992 GCA_004027915.1 Capromys pilorides
AGGCCTGGCTCAGCAGCCTACTCTTTGGATCCCATGTCACAGACCAAGAAATGAGGCTGAGGGGGCTCGGGAACCAGTGCAGTGGTGGGGCACTTGCCTAGCAATGCAAGGTCCTGGGCTTGTTCCCAACACATGAATAAGGAAACAAATTTTATAGAAGACTGCTTTCAGATGCGCTGGAGCTTCTGCCAGGAGCTCTGGCTGTGGAGGGTGGTCACTCACCTTTGGAACTTGTTCAGAATGTGCTTTCTGTTCACCAGATTAAGCTGTGATGCCAGTAAGGACAGGGTGCCAACCCTGCTTCTGAAGCCCAGCACTTGTCTGTGTCTGGCTGAGTCATACGCTCAAGTGATTCATGAAAACACAGATTCTTAGAACTGCAGAAATGTTAGAAATCAGCTGGGCGTGGTGGCGCACGCCTGTAATCCCAGCACTTGGGAGGCTGAGGCAGGAGGATTGGTGCGAGTTCAAGACTAGCCTGGGCTACAAAAGTGAGTTCAAGGCCAGCCTGAATTGCACAGCGAGATTCTATCTCAAAAAGACAAAAACAAAACAAAACAAAACAAAACAAAACAAAACAAAACAAAACACCTTAGAAATCACTGACTCTAAAGACCTCAATACATAGATAAGGAACTCAAGCCCTGGAGGGATAACTGACTGCGTCCAGAGCTAACTCGACAGGCTCAGAGCAGAACCCCACCTTGTTCTAATCCTAGAACTCTTGCCACATATCTGACACCTGGTGACCTGGGAGTGGAAACTACTAACTAGCTGTGTGACTGGCTGGTTTCTAGATAGCAATCTATGTTCTCACACTATGTTCACAGACATGCATACCTGTTCTAATATTTGTTCATCTTCCTCTTTGAAAATAATTAAAAGTTTCTTTTTAGGCTGGGTACAGTATAGGTATGTCTATAGGTTCAGCTACTCAAAGCTGAAATGGGAGGCTGAAGCAGAAGTACAGCTTGAGCCTAGGAATTTGAGGCAAGACAGTTCTTAGCCACCAACAAAACAAAACTGAATGCTTCACTCTATAGCTAAATTCAGGTGCTCTCTCCTATACCTTGTAATTTAATTCTTCAGAAATCTCTTTCCTCTCACAGTAGTATTGTGTGGCAGGAACAGAGCAGCTTGTTTCTAAAAGTCCTATCCAGCTGGATGTTTCAAGCATTCTGACAATTGTGACACGGAATTCAGGGAAACTAGGACATATAATCAGAGATGTCCCCGGGATAAATAAGAATAGAGGGGACATTTTTTTTGTGTGTGCTGCTGAAAAACAGAACTATACCAGATATGGTGGCACGTTGTACTCCAGAGGCTAAGGCAACAGAATCACTGAGTTCAAGGCCAGCCTGAACTATATAGCAAAACTGTATCTCAAAAAAGAAACAAATCAGAACTAGGTGCTGAGGGCTGGCAAGATGGTTCAGCGGTCTAAAGTGCCTGATTAGGAAAGCTTAGGCAACCACTGGGACCACGGTTTGATCCCCAGCACCACATGCTGCACCAGCCCCACACCCAGGGCAGGCTGAGCCAGCCATAACATAAAGTTTAAAAAATAAATAAATAAAACTAAAAAAAAAAAAAAAAAAAGAACTAGGTGCTGAGCATGGTAAACAAATGCTCTATGCCACCTGGGGGTGATTTTTTTGCGGGGGGAGCACACAGCCCTCCCTGAGAGCTGGGCTGGTATAGCATGTGGTGACAGGGATTGAACTGAGGTCCCCTGTGCCTGCCTAAGTTTGCCTAAGCAGGTGCTTTAGACTGCTGAGCTGCCTCACCGGCCCAGGAGGGGACATTTTTTAAACTAATGCCAACTAGAAATACAGGATGAGATTTACTTTGGTGGACAGACATGCATAGAACATGTTTTGGGGTGATTTTCACTCCCTTTGCTTCTTTGTCATCTTCCTGTCATTTTTTAGAGGGAACATTTTATTCATTTATTTTTCTCAACCTTAACTTTTTTTTGGGTGATCTTGAGGAACTATCCTGGGGTCTTCACATTAAGCTACATTTCTAGCCATTTTTATTATTATCATTATTATTACCAGTAGTACTAATTTTGAGCTACAGTCTTGCTAAACTGCCCAGTTGGGCTTCAAAATTTGATCCTCCTGCCTCAGCCCCCTAAGTTACAGAACTGCACCACAATATCTGGCTTAGAGGGAGCATTGTATGTATGTATGTATGTCTTTTTGAGACAGGGTCTCGTTCTGCAGTTCAGGCTGGCCTTCAGCTCACTTCTGTAGCCCCAGCTGGTCTCAAACTCACATTGATCCTGCTGCCTCAGCCTCCCAAGTGCTGGGATTACAGGCCTGCGCCACCACGCCCGGCTAGGGGGAGCATTTTAGAGATGAACTAGTGGATGGTTGTTACTTATGAAGAAAAAGGGACCATTACAATCATGAAGTTTTTATGTGCTCCACCCAATCAAATAACCCTGCTCTGCTCCAAAGCTCTATCCAGGGGTTTCTTCAGTGGCTCTATTTACACTGAGAGCCCTGGGTCAGGCTTCTTCCATTTCATGTCAGTGATTGATGTTGTCCACCTGCCAGCTGACAAGTGGAGATGGGACACACACAAAATAGGCTTGTAGGTTACTGGCTTCTTAGACCAGGACAAGGTTTCCCATCAGTGGCTGTACCAGGGACAATTTCCAGGCTGATTAGACAGCAGAAGGCATGTCACATCCTTCAACCTTCTGCTTGAACCTCTGGATTACAGTGATTTTCTTTTCAGTTCTACTACAGACATTCTAATGGTCACAGTTCCTTTAGTTTTTTTCCCCTAAAAAATTCTATATCCATTTATAGACAAAACAATGTTAACTATAAAAGAGGCTATAGATTATTATATTGTTGTGTTGTATTTGGTACTAGGAATTGAACTTAGGACCTTGTGCTTGCCAGGCAAGTACTGTGACTCTGAACCATATCCCTGGTCCAACTCATTTATTTTAGAACAACAGGGACAACAGATGTTCAGACTGACTGAAATGCTTGGATACACCTATTTGTCCTTACTCATAAAGATAAAATGTACCTTAACTGCCTGTATTCTGGGCATTTTATCCTGTTTTAAGTCTGTAAATGAGTGAACCACATGGTTGCAACTTCTAGCCAGATTATCTGGGCTCTAGGTTCTGACTGATCCAGGTTAGGAATTCAGCTCTGCAGCCTGAACAAACTACTTCCATTCTTTGGACCTCTGTCTTCACAGAGTAGGGAGAATCACCTTGGAGGGCTGTTGTGCAGATTGAAATAGAAAACATTTGCAGAAGTGTCACACACACACACACACACACAAGTTCCTGTCTGAAGTTTGTAACTCAAAAGTTTCAGTTATATGTGGTGGGGAGCCACACACAAATATTGAATGGCAAATTCCAGAAATAATTCATGAGTCTTAAACTGTACACCATTCTGAGTAATGTGATGAAAGTCTGCACTGTCATCATGGCCCAGCCCACAATGTAAGTCATCCCTTTACCTAGGGGATCCTCTGTGTGTATCCTATCACCTATCATCTATTAGTCACAGAGATAACTAGTTGGTTATCAGATGGACTGTGGCAGTCAGATGCACCTGTCAGTATCACAGTGCTTGCGTTCCTCAATTTTACTTAATGATGAACCCAAGTTGGTAAGGTGGCACACATCAGTAATTCCAAAATTCTGGGAGGTTGGATGGAGGGTCAAAATTTAAACTCAGTCTAGCTAAACTAGTGACTTAGCAAGACCTTGCCTCAAGGTACACAGTAAAAAAGGCCTGGGGGTGTGGTTCAGTGTGAAGATGCTGGGGACAGGGATGAGGGGAGACCCTGAGGTGCAAGAGGAGTGATGCTGCACTTGCCTGTAGTCTAGCACTTGGGAGGCTGAGGCTGGAGGAGGATCACTGCAAGTTTAAGACCAACCTGGGCTACAAAGTAAGCTTGAGGCCAGCCTGAACTGCATAGTGAGACCCTGTCTCAAAAAAAAAAAAAAAAAAGTGATGCTGGTTTTTCAGATAGCTGAGAGACAGGCTGTGAAGAGCTTCCTTTAAGTACAAAGGATATAGTACAGTAAGATATTTCTGGAGAATGGCCACATTTTAACTTTTACTAATGTTATCATAGGTACCTGCGTGTAGAAAAACCCATATACACATGGCTGGGTGAGCTGTGATTTTGGGAGTCCCTTGGAGAATAACCCATAAGTGAGATTACTATACTTCCTTTAGGACATTTAAAAACATTTATAAGTAGTCACATGTTTTATATAAACATATCTAACTTCTTAGGATTTATGCATCTTTCACTTCTCTTATGACATAAACTCTCAGGTGAAGAACTCTGAGCCCCGAAGAGTGGGAGAATGTGCACATGGCCACCTCAGGCTGATTCCCAGGGGAGAGTGTGGAAGATGTCATCAGTACCCCCTGGACCCAGCTACAAAGCTACTACAAAGCCTTAGGTCACCTCCCATCTAAGGCCTTGTGTGTGGGGTATCAGCTGGCTACGTGTGTCCATGGGTCAGATCTTTTTATATATTGACAGAAGATATTTTTGTATTATTTCTTCCAGTGCTGGGATTAAATCCAGGCCCTTGCACTGAACACTTCAGCCCTTCCTTCCCTCCCTCCTTCCTTCCTTCCTTCCTTCTTAAAAAATCTTTTTAGTTATTTGGTACAGGGTCTTACTACACAGCTTGGACTTACAGTGATTCTTCTGTCTCAGCCTCCCAAGTGCTGGGATTATAGACATGTGCTACCGTGCCCAGCTTTGTTTTTTTTTTTCAGGACCGAGGTTCAAACTCACGACCTTGCACTTGCATGGATACCAGGGATCGAACCCTGGTCCTTGTATTTGCCAGGTGGACACTTAGACCACTGAGCTATCTCTCCAGCCCAGCTTCTTTTTTCTTAAAGAGGCTCTTTAAGAATGTATAAGCTTAAAAAAAAAAAGAAAAAAAAAGAATGTATAAGCTTTAGGGGCCCAGGAGATAGCTCACGGGCACAAGTGCCTGCCTGGCAAGTTACAAGGTCCTGAGTTCAGTCCCCAGTTCTGAAAAAAAAAAAAAAAAAAAAAAAAAAGTATAAGCTTTAGATCCTACAGCTCCTGGACTATTTTGAAAAATGATCAACTACTACCAGCACAAAACTAGGTGTATGTCTGAAAATTCTGCTGCTACTTCTGGAATTCCTGGGTCTTCAGGTAACTGGCATACTTCCCCCACCAGATCCAGAGGGGCTAGTCCTGCAGGGGCTCGTTGTGAGGAGGACCCTGGTCATGTGGCCGCACTATGAGAGCTGAGGTCAGAAGGATCCGCTAAGCCTGTGATTTCCAGGGAGAGCCAGCTGGGATGTGGGCACAAGCAGGGGGATCTGGAAGCCAGTGTGAAGAGAAGAGGCCTGGAAATGAGTTTGGACTCAAGGCTGTCCTGGGGTTTTCTATGTTCATATGTGTAGGGCACACTCCTACAGCAGGGGCCCTTTTCCTCCTCATGAACCTCTTTGAATGCAGTGGCTGATGGTTATGCTCATCAAGGCATTGACTGTACAACCACAGAAAGAGTTGAATTAGGCAGGCAGGGAAGCGGGGTGTGGGGATGCAGGTGTGGAGGGAAAGTAGAGGTGACCTGCATTCTTCTATGCTAAAGCTGTTTTTTTGCTTTGTTGGCTTTTCTTAAATGGTTTTTTTGGCCACTACTGGGGATTGAACCCAGGGCCTTTCTATTTTTTATTCTGAGACAGGATCTCACTTGTCTCCTTCCTCAGTTTCCAGGGTACCAGCACTCTGTCCTGTACTACGATCCCTGGCTAGGGAAGACATTTGAGAGTCAGGTGTAACCAGGCTTGGTGGTACATAATCCCAACTATTTGGGAGGCTGAGGCAGGAGGATCAAAGGTTTGAGGCCAGCCTAGACTACTTAGGGAAAATTTGTGTTCCCCCTGTTTTAAAAGGGCTGGGGATAGAGCTCAGCACTCTGTTCAATCCACATTACTCCTGGATGCCTCAGCGCAGACCCCATCCCTGGGGTAAGCTGAGCGGAATCTGGGCGTGGTGGCCCATGTCTGTAATCCCAGTGCTAGGGAGGCTGGAAACAGGAGGATCACTATGAGTCTGAGCTGCATAGTGAGACCCTGTACCAAATACATAAAATAACCCAAAGCCACATTACCACCCACAAGCTAAAAGAATCAGCTATAGTGAACCTACTACATATATAAGATATGAAAAAATGAAAACTAACTGGTAAACTCCATTCGACTCATTGAGACCTAGAACAAAATGTACTTATTACTGAACTAATACAGAAAACAGTCAAACAAACAGGAGCCAGGTGTGGTGGCCCATGCCTGTAATCCCAGCACGTGGGAGGCTGAGGCAGGAGGATCAGTGCGAGTTTGAGACCAGAGTTTGAGACCAGCCTGGGCCACAAAAGTGAGCTCAAGGCCAGCCTGAGCTGCATAGCAAGACCCTGTCTCAAAAAGACCAAGAAAAGAAAACAGTCCAACAAAGCACTCCAGTCAATACACACTAGGGGAAAGAAGGAGAATGCTGTAGTACCCTGCCTATAAGAGACTGTTTTAAATTTGGGATGAGAGTATTACAGAATGAATCCAAAGCTTTACCAGGCAAATGCTCTGAAGAGAAAATGATTTTTTGATGTAATTTTATAAATTAAATTAAATTAATTTATTTAGTACAGGGTCTTGATACACAGCTCAGACTCATAGTGATCTTTCTGTCTCAGCCTCCCCAGTGCTGGGATTCAGGTGTGCACACCATGCCCGGTTTGGGGGCATGGCATGCCATACCATGATTGAACTCAGGTCCTTGTACTTGCCAGTCAGGCATTTAAGACTGCCGAGCTATCTCCCCAGCCCCTGAAGGTAACATATAGGGCTCAATAATATCTAATGTTTGATATTTGTGCTTTGCCTGTTTTTACTCGTTTTCTTTCTTAAGAAAAAAACTGCTACCCAGGCATGTGGGTATCTAAGAAAATGTAGTTCCTAAATAGTAGCTGGAAAGTATTGTAATAGAATTCAAGCTCCCTCTTTTTTGTTTTGAGCAAAAAAAGAGAGGAGCAAAGCCAACAATTATGTCTTCAGTCTCAAGGACAATCATGCTAGTGTGGTTCCCTGTTCTCTGGCTAAAGCCTCAGGTGGCCAAGAAAGCTGAGACCCCACTGGGAGAAGCAGCGTCCAGGCTTTATTCATGTATGGTCACTAGGTCTGACACAGGGCGGGGACCCTGGTAAGCCCTGGGAGAGTGGGGACAAGTACAGGTGTGTTCTGGGATAGGGTGGCAGAAGAGCTGTGAGGCAGTTCGGGTGCGGATCCAGTGAGACCAGGAGTGAGCAACCTTCTCTCCACAGTTAACTGGGGCCACCAGCAAAGGGGGCAGGCCCTCACCAAGCATGAAGGACCCCTCCTGGCGGCTGGCACAGCTGGCATCTAATCTAGCGTGTGCCTGCTCCGCTGTGCTACTGCTTTAGTTTCCAGTACTACACCAGTGCCTCTGCCTTTCCAGGCCCCTACCTATTATCCCATACTGATGAACACATAACACGCACCCAGAACCATCCATTAAATTCCAGACGTGCTGAGTGTGGGGATGCATGCCCGCAATCCTAGCACTCAGGAGGCTTGAGGCAGTAGTATCACCATGAGTTTGAGGCCAAGCTGCTTCTATCAACGAGTCCAGAACCAGCCTGCATTGCACAGGAGGACCTTGTCTCAAAAAGCAAAGCAACACAAAATTACCAAAAAGAAAACAACAACAACAACAAAAAAACCCACCATCCTGGAAGCACGGGTAGTAAATACAACAAATCTACCACAAGGCCTTCTACCTCTCCTGGCTGCCAGTAGCTCTCCTTCTCACTTCACAAATGAAACTTCCTTTAGTACTGCTTTGAATACACTATTTTCTGTTCAAAATAGTCTAGTGATCTACTCCCTGCAGAGCTCAGAATAAACAATCCCTAAAACCAAAACATAGACTGGATTTTTTAGAAATTTATTACAAGTTTTGAGACAGGGTCTTGCTAGATCACCAAGTTGTCCAGGATGGGCTTGAATTTGTGATCCTCCTGCCTCAGCCTTCCAGAGTGCTGAGATGACAGCATATCTGCCACATGTGACCTCATAGTTTTTTGTGTTTGTTTGTATTTTATTTTTGCTATGTGGCCCAGGCTGGCCTGCACTCCTGATCTTCCAGCTTCAGCCTCCTGACTGATGTACAAGTTTTAAATTTTGATCAAGTCCAACTTACCATCACCATTCCAGCCAGACATGACCTACTTTCTACATCAGCATTTCAGTATTATGAGACTTGAAGAGAACTTTGAAAATATAAGACTATTATAGCAAATCTATATCATTTTGATATCAAACAAAGTGCAAGGGTGACAGGTGTGGCCCAGCTGTGGAGCACATGCTTAGCATGCTCAAGGTCTTATGTTCTACCCCAGCACCAAAACCAAACACCGAGCTGAAATGAATCGAACCAGAGCAGAAGAAAGCAAAGCAAAGCAAAGCAAAGCAAAGCAAAGCAAAGCAAAGCAAAGCAAAGCAAAGCAAAGCAAAGCAAAGCAAAACAGAGCAGAGCAGCAAGCCCAAAAGACAAGACATGCAGAAATCTGGATCTTCTGGTGAGATGGTGACCGAGGCGCTATGATAGCCACTGGGTGTGACAGACTTGTGTAGAGAGGCTGAGAAGCACTGACCCATGACACTTCTGTGTGTGACAGTGTCTAAGTGACACAGGCACACTTGGAAACTGGTTATGTGTTTTAGGGACATGCGTACAGGGGCTGGGCACAGCTCAGTGGTAGAGGGCTTGCCGAGCATGTGGGAGGCCTAGGTTAGATGTCAAGCTGCCACACAGATGGATGGACAGACAACAAACAAGCAAGCTATCTAGGAGCTCCCAGGCCTGCCTTCACTTCCCATTTGAGGAATTAAGTGGACTCATGTTATCCCTTAACTGAAGTGTGAGGATTTCTAGGAGTCACATGGCTTGGTATTTTCTGTCAGTGTCCTTGTACTTTAATCAATTTTATTTATTTATTTATTTATTTATTTATTTATTTATTTATTTATTCCTGAGACAGGGTCCTGTCATGGAGCCCAGGCTGCTCTCAAACTCAAGGTAATCCTTCTGCCTCAGCTTCCTAAGTGCTGGGATTACAGGTGTGCGCCACCACACCCGGCCAACTCTAATCAATCTTTGCCACTTTGATCTGTTAAAGCAATGTAGGAAGCTTTAGAGCACTGGTCTGTTGGCTTTGCTTGCTGTCAGTAGTTTTAAATTATGGAGAGTAATCTAGTATGGTGTCTAAGTCCATCTGAGTTTAAGAACTTCGAACACAACAGAAGTGGGAAATCTCCTGAGTTATGAGCCATTTATCACACCTGCAAGGGTGCCATTTCTTATCACAGCATATAAATACACAGAGGTCAAAACTATAATATTCTGTGATTTAATACACCAAAATTTGTATGTAATATATAACATGAAAATCCTCTATTTTTAACTATGAATACAGCTTAAGGAGTTACTATCTCACCACATGCATTTCTGTGTGGTAGACATGATCACATATGGCTTTCTTCTTTTTTTTTTGTCTTTTGGAGACATGGTTCAGGCTGGCTTTAAACTCACTTTGTAGCCCAGAGTTGTCTCAAACTTGCAACAATCCTCCTGCCTCTGCCTCCTGAGTGCTGAGATAACAGGCGTGCACCACCACACTTGGCTCATATGTGGCTCTCTTTTACCATATGGACATGAATACTTGTAACTGAAAAACATCTTCAACTGACAAAAACTTTTTAATATTAAGCTTAAGTCTATAGCTGGGCTTCATCCAAGGTGGTCAGGGCTATATCTGTTTTGCTTCCCTTCAAAGCTACTACTTGATAGTGAATATCGGTGCATTTCATACCCCAAGGAAATTTTCAACCAGAAATTTTCCTAGTGTCCTACTTTCCAAACTCCCTTTAAAAACAGGAATAATGACACACATGCCAGCCCTTAGACTGTATAAATTATGGCTAAGTATTGAAAGTCTTAGTAAGCTCTTATTGTTTTACCAATGAAATTCCAAGCAGGTCCTAAATCTCCAGTGCTTGATTTCAGACCCACATGTCCATAAGCACATCCCTACCTTAAACATCGTGCTTGAGAAGTCTTTGACACTGGAACAGCCTTCCCTGGCAGCTGCAACTGAGACAACCAATTTTTATTAAAGCTCCATGTCACAATTAATTAACTGAATTAAGATACTAAGATACTGAATTAATTAACTGAATTAAGAAGTTCTGTTGCATTTTTCTTTTAAATTGTAGTGGGGATTGAGCCCAGGGTCTCTACAAGGAGCTATATCCCCAATCATTTTTAAAATTTTGAGATAGACCCTCCCTAAGTCACTAAGTTGCCTACCCTGGGCTTACATTCTGTGATTTCAGCCTCAGTTCCCTGGGGCTGCAATGACAGGCATAGGCTACCACACCTAGGTAGGAGAAAGTTATACTACTCAAAGCAGTTGACACAAAAATGGGGAGCAGATAGTGCTTAATTTTGTCTCCTTTTTTCAATTGTTTTCCCTTTTTCTCAATTTATTATATATTTCTTTCTTTTTTATTTTTTTTCTCCCAATTTCACATGTGTATATCTGGTAATATGAATAACTCGCTGGAAGACAACACTGCATTACAACAGATACTATGAAATTCACATTATTTTGTTAAGTAAAATTCTGTACCACTTGTAATTTTTGTTTTAATACTATTTTGTACTCTCTTTATAAAAAATATAGAGAAGGAAAGATGGAAATACTAATCAACTTCCAAAGGAGTTTAGTATTTGACCTCATCTGAAGGCACATGGTGAAATGACAATAAAAGTTAAAAGAATGGTGATCATGATTCAATAATAGGATTAAATAACAGCAAGATTTTTAATAGCTCAGTAGAATAAGCACTTGCCTGACAAGTATAAGGTCCTGAGTTCAATCCTCGGTATTGCAAAAAAAAATTTGGGAGAACTTTATTCCAAAGACCATAGCACAAATACCTTTCCAAAAGCTTTAAGATCTAACTGGTGTGGTAGTCAATGCCTGCGCTCTCAGCACTGTGGGAAGATGAGGCAAGAAGACTCCAAACCCAAGTCTAGCCTCTAGATCCTGTTTTAAAATAAAAGGGCGGGAACATAGCTCAAAGTGAAAGCTCTGGTTTCACTTCCTGGCACCAAACCAACCAACCAACCAACCAACCAACCAACCAACCAACCAAAAAAATCTAATCGGCACATCAAGTATTATAAAATAGGTGCATGAGAAAGCACACCCACCTTGCCACACTCTGGCTTTAGGGTAGCAAGTATGACCACGGGGTGTGTCAAGAGGCAGGCTACTGCGTGGCGCTCAGCTTATGAATCTGGGTGTGTTTCCACTGCTACTGTTAATCCTGGGCAATCCAATGAGCACCAGGTTCTAAACTTTTCCAGAAGCCCTCCACAACCTAGAAACAGGGAACTTTGATGACTGCATGGTTTTAAAAATTCATATAAAATCTGCATTCTGATTTAAAATACTGCTGCTTGTTACAAAGCAGCTCTTGACCGTCGGCCTCCTGTTCCAGTACAGCTGGCCTCTGGGCCGTGAGGAAGGGGAAGGCTGTGCAGCAAGCCCAGCTTCCCCACCAGCAGACTTCTCTATGACTCTTCCAGGATTGCATTGCTATTCTAGCCAAAGTGGAGTATTTGCTGTTCTTCAGATTTTCCCATGCTTCCTGATCTCCGTATATGTTCTCACTATTCTTTGCAGCTGGAGAGCTCCCCTTCCCATTTCTCCCTGACTAGAATCTTCTCAGCCCTTTAAGGCCTGGCTGCAAAGCCATTGTTTTTTTTTTTTTTGTCCTTGAAAACAGAAATCCCACTGCTGGAAGGCTGCTGGGCCTCGGCGGAGTGTTTTCATGCCAGCAAATAATCTCCTGGGCCCTCATTTGCACGTGGTTCTGGAAAGCAGTGGTTCCGTTTGACAATAAAGTTATGCTGGAATCCAAGACATGAGGTTTTGGATTTTTTTTTCTTATGTAAGATTTTGGGATATAGCAATAGTACTTGGAAAGACACAGTTAAAAGAAATTCCCAAACAAGGGGCTTTAGATGACAATGAGAGGCGTGGCTATGAATCAGAACGCCGAGACCTTTAGAACTGGAAGGGCTCTCAAAAGCCATCTAAATGAACCCCCAATGGTATATTCAGGTCTTTGGGTCCTGCTTTGTTTATTTTTGTATTTTAGGGAAGGGTCTACAGGGTGTTCAGGGTCTCACTACTATATTGAATTGTAGTGACCCACCTGTTTACAGCCTCCCAAGAGCTGGGATTACAGGTGTGTGCCACCACGCCAAATCTCAGTGTACCCTGGGACGGGGCCAGCACAGCAGGCCTGAGGATTGAATCTCTGGCCCCTGTACCTGCTTGCAGGTGCTTTAATCCACTCAGCTATCTGGCCAGCCCCGGGTCCTGCTTTACATCCTGGCCAGAAGCCCCATTTGTTTACCTAATGCTATTTAATTTCCAAGCTAGTTAGCTTAGCTTTGGTTTTCTTTCTTTCTTTCTTTCTTTCTTTCTTTCTTTCTTTCTTTCTTTCTTTTTTTTTGTCTTTTTGAGACAGTCTCGCTATGTAGTTCAGGCTGGCCTTCAGCTCACTGGTCAGACTGGTCTCGAACTTGCATTGATTCTCCTGCCTCAGCCTCCCAAGCGTTGGGATTACAGGCATGTGCCACCATGCTCGACTGGTTTGTTTCTTTATATTGTGATTTCAGTGCTACCTGAAGAAAGTCTTCTGAAGTGAATAATTGGTTTTTCCTGAAAAGCCAGGAGTGCCGTTGGTCTCAAGGGAACTAAACTGCTGGCTCTCCTTTGATTTCAAAGGTGGCTGACATCAGTGTTGCTAATTCTGAACCTTGGGCCCAGCCAAGATCAGGAGCACTTGCGCTCAGTGCTGTGCCATCTGCTCCACTTGGCAGCTCTGGCCATGGAGGGAAAGGCATCACCTGATCACATCTTGATTTAACCAGAAGAGTGAAGCGTGGAAGGTTATCAAGAGTGTTTATCACAAACTCCTCCCAGTTTCAACATGTGGCTCCAGAGCTTGGGAGAAGGGAGTGTGCCTTGAGGCAAGGTATTTAACCTCTATAATACTTAATTTCCTTCTGTATAAGGTAGGTAGAATAAACACTGTAATTATCTTATTAGTAACTGGCAGGTTTGGGCAGGGAATTGCCTGTGGAGCATTTATTTAGGACAATGTTTAAGCAAATCCTTAAGAAACAGAAATGCAGCTACTATGACAAGCAATAAGGGGAGCACGGCCTGGGGTAGTGGTGCACACCTCTAATCCCAGCACTCGGAGGGAGGCTGAGGCAGGAGGACTGTTGTGAGTTCAAGGCCAGCCTGGGCTACATACTTAGTTGAAGGTAAGTCTGAATTTCATATTATGACCTTATCTCAAACAATAAATAAAAGGTTGCAACATTAATGTAATCAATTAAGTTATATTGTACTACTTGCTTTCTTAGCATATATGAATTACATTCTCTTTTCTTCATATGAGCATTTCCATGGCACTCAGTTTCCTCCCTGATTTAGTTATAATACCAATACTAACTCCTAAGATTGCTTTTTTTTTTTTTTCTTTTTGTGGTGCTGGGGATTGAACTCTAGACCTTGTGCTTGCCAAGCAGGCACTTATGCTGCTGAACTATATCCTTGGCCTTTTTTTTAAAACATGAAGTCTCGCTACTTGCAAATGAAGTCTCACAGGCCTTCAACTTTCCATGTAGCCCAGGCTGAACTCAAGACTTGCTATGATCTTTCTGTCTTAGCCTACTGAGTACTGAGATTACAATGGCTCCCTAAAAGTGGACCTTTGGCCTAACTTCTATTGTGATTTCAAAACTAGGCTTCTGTACCTCTTGGAAATGCCCTTGCAACTGAAAAATACCCAACCAGAGTATTACCTGGAACTCACTAATATCTAACCCTCCTCCTGACCTCAAAATTGATGCGATGTTTGCCTTCAACTGAAAATATGTAACTGTAAGTTGTAATACAGTCTTTTTTTTTTTAATTTAATTTTATTTATTTATTTGTTTGCTTGTTGTGTTTGTTTGTTTCTTTATTTACTTATTTTGTGGCTGGCTTAGCCTGCCCTGGTGGTGGGGCTGGCGCAGCATGTGGTGCCGGGGATCGAACCGCAGTCCCTGCAGTTGCCTGAGCTTTCCTAAGCCGGCGCTTTAGACCACTGAACCATCTCGCCGGCCCAAAGTGAATTTTGTTTTGCCTATTTGCCCCTTTTTTTTTTGGTGGTGGAACTAGGGATCAAATTCAAGACCTTGCACTTGTCAGGCAGGTGCTTATACCACTGAACTATATTCCCAGTTCTTGTAATACAGTCTTGTTAAAATAAAATTCTGAAGGGGCTGGGGAGATAGCCCCATGGCACAAGTGCCTGCCTGGCAAGTGCAAGATTGTGAGTTTGAACCCTAGTCCCGCAAACAACAACAACAACAACAAAAAAACCATAAATAAATAAAATAAAACAAAATTCTAGGCCAGTGAGATAGCTCAGTGGACTAAGTGCCTGCTCAGACAGGTGCAGGGACTGAGGTTCAATCCCAGGCACCACATACTGCACTGGCCCCACCCCCAGGTGTGCCGAGCTGGCCCAGAGACAGGGCATGATGATGCATGCCTACAGTCTCAGTGCTGGGGAGACAGAAACAGGAGGATTGGTACGATGCAGAGCTGCATAGTAACACCGTGTACAAAATACATTTAAAAAAAAAAACTTATTTATTTGGTACAGGGTCTTGCTATGCCAACTGGCACTGTATGCAGTATTGGGGATGGAACCTGGGTACTTATGCTTGCCAGGCAGGCACTTAGACCACTGAGTTATGTCCCCAGACCAGTTGTAATACAGTTTTTGTTAATTTTTTTGAGACAGGGTCTTGCTATGCAGTTCAGAGTTCAGGCTGGCCTTGAGCTCACTCTTGTAGCCCAGGCTGGTCTCAAACTCACACTGATCCTCCGGCTGCCTCAGCCTCCCAAGTGCTGGGATTACAGGAGTGCACCACCATGCTGGGTTCTGTAATACATTCTTATTTATTTATTTATTTGTTTGCTTGTTGTGTTTGTTTGTTTCTTTATTTATTCATTTTTGTGGCTGGCTCAGCCTGCCCTGGTGGTGGCGCTGGCGCAGCATGTGGTGCCGGGGATCGAACTGCAGTCCTCGCAGTTGCCTGAGCCCTCCTAAGCAGGCGCTTTAGACCACTGAACCATCTCGCCGGCCCCCCTGTAATACATTCTTGAAAGGAAATTTTAATCTGTGTGAGGAGGGAAGGCAACCATCCTCAGTCTGGAAAAATGGTTCAGAGGAAGGACCATGAGGTGGGTGATTAGGGCAGGTGCGTATGGCCTGTCAACTACAGAGTTTCAGAACCAATGCGCAGAACCAACCCTAAACCTGTGCAGTGAAGTCAGAGTGCTAGAGCTGGAGCAGGTTTCTGATAGATGGTGGAGCTGACCTCACCTGAGGTGTTGGAGGCAGGTAGGATAAGAGACCCAGGTGCTGAGCTCCTGGCCCCCATGTGTGCTCCTTCCAGTGGTCTGCTCTCACTCTGCAGAGCATGCTTCTTGTCCTATCTTTAATGAACGTAAAATCTTGATACTGTTTTCACTGGTCTTGATCTGTTTTTGTTCAGGACAGAAAAAAACTAGAAAGCACTTCTGAGAGGGAACTCCAGTGCCCCAGTCCCAGGGAAAAGCCCTGCTGTGGAGCCCTGAAGGGAGGAGGGTGCAGCAGGGCCTGCACAGCAGCTCTCACGGCAGAGATTCAGACTTTTTGAAGACCTGACAGAGCCAGGGGCTTGGTGGGGCAGGAGGACAAGATTGGTTTTTGGGCAAGCAGAGAATTAGAGAGCAGGGAGGAAAACCCTTGCTTGAGTCTCATACCGTGGTGGTGAGGGAGGGGAGATGATCTGAGACACCACTTGGAGGTTGTGTTGACAGAACTCAGAACGAAGTGGCCAGTATGTGGAGGAATGAATGGCAGGGTGGTGATAAGGCTGACTTGGGTTTTTTTTCTTTGAGCAGCTACAAGATGAAATGCAGAATCCACCTTCCAAATTGCTCTGCATGCCTAAGTCCTCATGCTACCTTTTCATCCTCTCAGTCACCCTAACTTCCCACCGAGATCACTGTTTCCCCTCATTGGTCTCTGTGCCTTGCCTAAGGTGACTTTAAACCACTCTGGGCTCCATTCCCAGAGGTACAAAAACCAAACCAAACCAGTAACCACAACATGCCTCGTCACTGCTGGAGTGAGAATTGTCAACCATGGTCTCAGGCAGCACAACCTATGGCTTAGCCTTCTCTTTTACCACTTCCCTACTGAGTCTCTCCTAAGCCTCTATGCTCTCAGTGTAGGCTCCTTGTGCCTTGTGTCTTTGTCCTCAGTTAAGTCTACAGAAACCTGAGCAACACCCCAAATCTAATGTTTACCAACTGTCCCATTTGTAAGTTTCATCAGACTTTCACTGGGGTCACTGTCTCCTTATCTTCCCTCCCCCTCAGCCCCGGTGGACCACATGGGCTCACTGCATGGGGTCTATTTCCCATTGTCCTTACCCTTGTGGAGGCAAGAATTTGGTTTCATCCAGAGTAGGTATATATGAATTAATTACTTAATTTAGACAGGCTTTCATTATGCAGTTCAGGCTGGCCTTGAACTCATGTGCTAAGCATGTACTATAGAGTCTCCTTCCCAGCCCTGCTGTGATTTTTTTAAGACCTCAAGGAAGGAGTCAGCTCATGTGTACCACTGTAGTAGAGTATTTTGGACAGCCAGGGTTATCCATGAAGAGGGTCTGTGTGTTCACTTCTGTGTTAGGCGGGGGTCCCAAGAAGTCTGGCAGAAGGGTGCCAACTATACATTTTGTTGTGATTCCCAGCACCAGCAAGTGCTACTAGAAAACATCTTCCTTTCACCAACCTGGGCCTCATCATTCCTTAACATGATTAATAACATGAATTGTTTCAAATAAATTCATTCAGAGGCCGGGCAGGGTAGCATATGCTTGCAAACTCTTGGGAGGCTGATGGGAGGATTGCCAAGAGTTCCAGGCCAGCCTGAGCGACACAAACCCTATCTCAAAAGCCAAAAACAAGACATTGCAGGCCATGAAATAAGTTTAATGGGTCATAAGTAATATTAAAAAATAGAACAAATATTGTTTCCTGGAAGGTTTGAAATGTATTTGTACACATACACACATGTGCTCGAGTACAACGTCACTATGTAAAATCTATTGCTTACCTAAAGTGTTAGCCAAAGGGGTCGAGAAAGAGTGCTTTAATACTGTACCCCACCCCAAGACCAGCACAAAGAACTCAAGCAAAGTAAAATGTTAAGAAAATATTGATGAGACTACTTGATTAAAAGTTACTTATACTTAGCCATATGAATGATATACAACTCTTTCCTTGAGAGATGCTTTTACCTCAAAATAGATCTCTCATCACTCTCTCCATTACAAAGTGAAGCTAGGCATGGGGGCACATGCCTGTCAGCCCAGCACTCCAAAGGCTGAGCTCAGCAGGATGATTGCTGAGTTTGAGACCAGCCAAACTGCATAATAAGACCCTGTCTCAGAGAACAAAATATCCTGCTAATAAATAAAATTAGACACATTGTGTTATTGAAGGCAACACTACCTGAGAGATAAAGGAAATACAGGGAAGGTAGAATGGCAGAATGGCAAAGGGCTCTGAATGTTCACTACCTGGTGATTGGCAGTAATAAGACAAAGGTAGGATAGAGAGAAACTTGCCTAGTCAGCTGTGTGGCCTAGTACAGTACCCAGGAGTGCATGAGCGGCATCTGATCACACACAAAAGACAAGGGCCAGGGGCTGGTGAGATGGCTCAGCGGTCTAAAGCACTTGCTTAGGCAAGCTTAGGCAACTGCAGGGACCGTGGTTCAATCCCTGGCACCACATCCTGTGCCAGCCCCACCCAAGACAGGCTGAGCTGGCCATAGTATTAAAAAAAAAAAAAAGACAAAGGCCAAATCCTAAGTCCAACCTCAGCTCCATTGAACAGCTTGCCCTTTGTGTTATGTTCTCAATTTATAGTTGAGAAATCAACAGTAGGCTTCCTGCCTAATGAATGCAAACATTTCATTAGTGATCATAATTCCAACAAATAACTGGGTCAGAGCAAGGTTCAAAGAGCAGGAAGTTCAAAACTGATGTGCTACAAAGAAGCCTACCTAAATGGGGAGCTCATAAATTTGGGTTATGTCAGGGTGGCGCTTAGCAAATCACATAACTTAAGATCCCTTCACCTCTAAAGTCTCACAACTCTTCAAGGAACAGAAAGGCAACCTTTATCTGGAAGAAAAGGAAATCATCTTGCTTTGATATGTAATAGGCAAATGAGAATGATATTATCCAAGGCTGTTTAAATATGAATTAGTGCCTCTCCCATGTAGACTGGATTGATACTCTTCAGGCTATTATGTATCAATGTCTCTACTGAGTACAGGATAAACTCCAAACTTCCTTCTGGCATTTTAACTCTGCCACATCTGTCCAATCTTATCTCAAACTTTTTTTTTAAAAAAGCATTTATTTATTTGGCACACGGTCTCATTGTACAGTTTAGACTTGTAGTGATCCTCCTGTCTCAGCCTCCCCAGCACTGGTTTCCCAGGTATGCGCTACCACACGGTTTCAGTGGCCAGCATGGCACACCCGGAGTTAAGGGCTGGCACAGCATGCGGTACCTTGGATTGAACTCAGGTCCTTGCACTAGCCAGGCTGGTGCTTAGATTGCCAAGCTATTATCCCTTTACCTCAAAATTTTTATGGTTAAGATCTCTGCTTATGCCTCATTTCTCTTTTCTTATCCCTTTAGCTTAATTCTTCCCAACCTCGCTCTTCTAAACTAAAACTCTGCAACCTTCCTAAAAGCTGCCCACCACTCAAATGACCTACTTACCACCTGTAATTTTAACCCTAGTAGTCCTACAAGGGTTTACAGAAATAACTCTCCTCATTTTAGGTCCTGTGTTAAGTGGCTTGTCTAGGTTCCCACTACCTGTTAGCAGCAAAGAAGCTGGGTCTGATTCTTTTTTTTTTTTTTGCGGGACAGGTTCAAGCTCACGACCTTGCACTTGCCAGGCAGGCACTTGTGCTATGGAGCTATCTCTTCGGTCTCCGAAGCTGGGTCTGATTTTTTTGCCTTCAAATCCCACTTTTAAAACCATGGAGTACAGATGCGGTTTGAAAAGAAAGCCCATAAACTAGTTATAATACAGCTTGTTGTGACATAAACTAAGACAGCATATCTTTTTAACCATTCGGGTAATAATCACTTGGAACAGCATGGATAGTTTTAAAAGGGGTTGTTAGTTCTGTTTCCTAAGCACAGTATTACAATGATATTCCATGGTCAGTGACAGGGGTGGCTAAGGATTAAAAAAGCCATATGGCTTAAGAAGCAAATATTAAAAACGTAACTGAAAAGAGAAGAAAGTGTAACAGGAACTGGAGTTGCACAAAATAGACACAGGGTATGGAACATAGGACTTGGGAGGCCCTCCTAAGTTAGGGGGCCTGCTCCTGCGATAAAGCGTGCATGCGTCGGGCTGTTAACAACAGACAGCACTGCATATGGCCAGCCCGAGTGCAACTCAAGAACGACGTGAAAGACAGGTCACAGGGACGCTACGGAGCACGGTTTGACAAGCAGGCAGGCGCCGAAAGAGGAGCCAGAGGCATACGGGGTCGCGGGGGAAAGAGGTCCAGAGGGCACAGCGCCCTAGACTCCAGACAGGACTTCTGCTGGTGTCTTCTGGGGTTCACGCCGTGCCCGACACAGCCCTGCTGGGGAACTCCTGTTCCATTCCCCTTCGATTTCCAGGAACCCCAGAGGGAGCAGACGAGCCACGAGGGTCCTTACCCAGGAAGATCGAGATGATGAGCCGCAGCGCCTGTTCCGACGCGCCCAGGGACGTCGCCAAGTTGTTCAAGCTCAGCTCCTCCAGCCCCGGCCGCAGCGCCCAGCTTGACCCCGCCGCCGTCCCCACATCCCCCTTCACCACCGACGCCATCTTAACTGCGGGCGGCCCCCAGGGACCCCCGGCTCCCAGCGCCCCGATTGTGGGCAAGCCGCTGGAGCTTCACCCCCAATTCCGGCGGGGGACCCGCCCACGGCGTGCGCATTGGCCGTGGGCCCGCCCCGGCCACCGGGCCCCGCTGCCGATTGGTCGGGCGGCTCGGGGGCGGAGCCTAGCGCGGCAAGGTAGGAAGCGGGCGGGCCCGGACATTTGTAAGGCAAAGGTGACTCGGGCTGAGTGTGACAGCGGGCCCGCCTGGCAAGGGCGGGGCCTGAAGCCCGGAGCGCAGCTATTGGAAAAGGTCGGAGCGTGCTGTGCGGCTACCGCACTCCTCAGCCTTAACAGCCCGCGGGCGGCGTCGCTGGGGGCGAGAGTCCGGCTAGGCGCTCGGCGCTGCCTTCCCATTGGCTGAGAGCGAGCAGGCGAGAGTCGGGGCGGGGGGGTGGAGTGGGGGTTGGGGGGGTGCCGCCCAGCTCGGGGTTACTCGCGGTCGCCGTCGCGCTGGGGTCACTGGGGCAGCTAGCGGGAGCGGGAAGCCGGCGGCCTCGCGCGCGCCCCCTAGCGGCTTCCCATGCACCCACCGACCCCTTCCCCACGCGGTGTCCCTGCGACGTTGTTATCACTGTGCAATGCGAGCAAGTTCTCTCCACCCCAGTCCACCTTCAGTTAGCCCCAGTAAAACGCGGCCGTACCCCCAGAGGCGATGACATCGACATGCGCGTTTTTTGTTTGTTCTGAGGATTGAATCCAGGATGTGGCTTCGCACTGGGCCTCATCTTCGTTTTCTATTGTTTATTTTGAGATGAGGTCTCGCTACATTGCGGAGGCCGGCTCCAACTTTTTCTTTTTGGTTGTTTTTGCTTTTTGAGTTTCGATGGTCAGGCTGGCTTTGAACCCTAGACCAGGCTGCGTGCCGACTCAAGGTGATCCTCCTGCATCAGCCTTCAGAGCGCTGGGATTCCTGGCGCGCACCGCCACGCCTGGCTATTGGCACCGAGGTTTTGATCCTCCTGCCTCAGCCTCCCAGTGCTGAGAAGGGTATGCCAATTTAACATTTGTTGTTTTAATGACTAATTAAACCAATGTGTCACCATTTTAATAATACATATTCGCGATAAAAGTTCAAGCAATAGAGAGGAAACAAAAAATAAGGGGGACTGGGGATGTAGCTCAATTGCACAGTGCCTGATACAAAAAAAAAAAAAAAAAGAAGAAGACAATCAATAAGAGCCTTTTTTCCACCACATTACTTCCCGTTTTGACTTCCTACAGGTAACCTTATTTGAATTGCACTAAAAAACGTGCCAAGCACTTGGCTTGTGCCAGAGACTGTGCTGGCGTATGCAGTCTAACGGAGTCCAGAGCCACGAGGTCAGCAGATGCATACATAGCCCAGTGAGCGTGCCGATGCAAGCCTCACTTCACCCATGCAGAAGGCAGAGGTCCAGCGCTGTGGGTGTGTAACCAAAAGAATTACATATACAGTGGCAGCTTCTACTTCTGTAACACGTATTATTGTATTTAACCTGACTGTGCAACAGGATTTTTTTTTCTTTTAAGTTTTCTTTTATGTATTTTGTGCAGAGTGTCACTATGCAGCTCAGACTAGGTCTTATAGGCGTGTGCCACCAGCCCCAGATTTAGTCGCTGGCTCAGTGGGCAGGGCCGGCACCCCAGTCTCTGTGCTTATCAAAGCAGGCGCTTAGTCTACTGAACTATCTGGCCAGCCCATAGATGTTTTTTATTATGAAGTCCTCTTACATAGAGGTGTAGAGAAAGTGAGGAACCTGCTAAATTCTTTTCCCAATAAGTGGTAGCGATAATGTTTTCTTTTCTTCCTCTTCTTCACCCCATTTTCCCCTACCCCTCCTCTCTCTGCTTTTTGTTTTCTTCCTCTTTTTCCTCTTCCCCTTCCTCCTTTTGAAATAGGGCCTCACCACGTAACCCAGGCTGATCTTAAAATCACAGTGTTCCTGCTTTAGTCTCCCTAGTGCTGGGATTACAACATATACCACCATCCCTGTCCTAAGTGGCTGAGAGTTTTAAACCTATGTCTGTAAGACAAAACAAAACAAAACAAAACAACCAAAAACTATGCCTGTCAAATTCCCTCCAATTTTTTTTTTTTTTTTTTTTTTTTTTGGTGGTACCAGGGATCAAACTCAGGACCTTGAACTTGCCAGGCAATAAGCACTTATTCCACTGAGCTAGCTCCCTGGCCTCTCCCTCCAATTTTTTTTTTAAATGAGCAGAACATATTTTTTTTTTTTTTTAAATTTTATTTATTTATTTGTTTGTTTGCTTGTTGTGTTTGCTTGTTTCTTTATTTATTCATTTTGTGGCTGGCTCAGCCTGCCCTGGTGGTGGCGCTGGCACAGCATGTGGTGCCGGGGATCGAACTGCAGTCCCCGCAGTCGCCTGAGCCCTCCTAAGCAGGCGCTTTAGACCACTGAACCATCTCGCCGGCCCAGAACATATTTATTGAGGGAAAGAAAACTCCTATCCAAGAGAGGAACAAAAAGGGGGTCCCGAGTAGGTGTCCCCCATCTCCAATGTTTTTTTGAAAATTTATTTTATTATTACATAATAAAGCTGATTTTGTTTAGTTTCCATTTTATTTTTTTGCTTTTTGAGATAAGTCCTATGTAGTTCAGGCTGGCCTTAAGCTCAAGTATGCAGCCCAGGTTGATTTTTTTGGGGTGATAGAGGGACAAAACATTTTAAAGTATGAAGCAATCCTCCTCCTCACACAGAAGACTAATGACCCCTAGTCCTGGAAGCAAGGAGCTTTTAAAAGGAAAGTCACATGACTAAGGGGTCTTTCACAGTATAAGACGTGGAACTGGGCTGCGTGGGGGTTGGTTCAGTAAGCTGTCTTTACAAGATACATTTTTTTTTAAGGTGTATTTATTTATTTATTTATTTTTAAATTTTATTTATTTATTTGTTTGCTTGTTTCTTTATTTTATTTATTTTGTGGCTGGCTCAGCCTGCCCTGGTGGTGGGGGCTGGCACAGCATGTGGTGCCGGGGATCGAACTGCAGTCCCTGCAGTTGCCTGAGCTTTCCTAAGCAGGCGCTTTAGACCACTGAACCATCTCGCCAGCCCAGGTGTATTTATTTTTATTTTTATATTATGGCCAGCTCAGCCTGCCCTGGGGGTGGGGCTGGTGCAACATGTGGTGCTGGGGATGGAACCTCGGTCCCTGTGGTTGCCCAAGCTTTCCTAAGCAGGCGCTTTAGAACACTGAGCCATCTTGCTGGACCTGACTCATTACATTTCACTCATACAGAGAAGTAGGTAATTCCAGAACTTGGGAGGCTGAGACAGGAGGATTATTGCTAGTTCAAGGCCAGCCTGGGCTCCATGGTGACTTGAAGGCCATCCTGAACTGCATAGTGACCTTATCTTAAAGACAGAAGCAAGGTGTGGTAGCATATGCCTATAATCACAGCACCCAGGAGTCTGATGCAGGAAGATGTTTGAGAGTTTGAGACCAGCCTGGGCTACAAAGAGCTCAAGGGCAGCCTGAACTGTATGTTGAGACTCTGTCTCAAGAAAGACAAAACAAGAGGCTGGGGAGATAGCTCCATGACACAAGTGCCTGCCTGGCAAGTGCAAGGTTGTGAGTTTGAACCCTGGTCCCGCAAAAAAAAAAAAAAAGAAAGAAAGAAAGACAAAACAAACAAAACAAAAAGAATAATAAAGAATAATATAACTCACCTGTCTTCCCCTTTGAGTAACAAACATCAGCTATGCAGTTGAGGAGCTGGGTACATCCCTTCCTGCCACGGTTCCTGCTT
>PVKN010009261.1:0-24020 GCA_004027915.1 Capromys pilorides
ACTTTGACCCTAATGCCTCAGGCCCCTAGAATTTGGGATTCTAGGTGTGCTCCATGTGCCAGGGTATTCTTTAAGAGTAGATGTTCTGGACATGGTGGCACATACCTGTTACCACAGCACTCGGGAGGCTGAGATAGGAGGATTGCCATGAGTTCGAGGCCAGCCTAAGCTATACTGTGAATTTAAGGCCAACCTGAACAATATACATAGTGAGATCCTGCTCAGAAACAAAACAAAAGGAGCATAAAAGCACACTCAGGAAATGGAGTTTTCTACTCACCTCTTCCCCTCTTTCTCGTATCACATGTACACCTTGTGACTCTGTAGCCTTTTTTTCCTGCAAGCATTTGGACTTGAGGAGGACCGAGCACTGTCTGTGCAGAATGTCAGGGTGAAAGGGAAATGTCTCTTTGTGGCATTTAGAAACTTTTTGCTAAAAACATTTAGCAATCTTTGGGGAACAGAAAGAGTAGTAAGAAGTTAGTATCAAGTTCTAGGTTCGTTAGTTGTGTTATTACTATTGACTTGTTAGTATGAACATGAGAGTCCCTTTCCTTTGCCTGAGACTCTAGGAATGAAGAGTTAATGTGTACAAATGTAGGAAAAATTGTTGCGGAAGTAATATAGCACTCAGAACATTCATAATTTGAGGAATGTTGGTTATCATTATTAGTTACAAGTTGTTGGTTTTACACCTATTTTTTTGAGACAGGGTCTTGCAGTGTAACCCAGGCTGGCCTTCACCTTGCAGCAGTTTTCCTGCCTCAGCCTCCCAAATGCAGGGATTACAGGTGTGTGCACTATCACACCCAGCAAGTTATAATTTTTAGCTGCATAGAATTTGAAACTTCATGTAGCATTTAGAAGATAACCTCTTAGATGAATAAAATTTAGCTAATTTTATTAGTATGCTGAAACTATGTTAAACTTATTGAGTGCCTGCTATAGGTGAAACATTGCGTTACTTTGCAGATATTATTTTATGCAGTCTTCACAGTGAATTTGTGGGGCAGGAAATTATGTGATATTTTACTTTTTTTTGGTGGAACCGGGGTTCAAACTCATGACCTTGCACTTGCCAGGCAGGCACTTGTGCCAAGGAGCTGTCTCTCTTGCCCCTTTACTTTTACTTTTTAATATTTAATTTCTTATTTAAAATTTTTTGTTATTATTTATAGTTCTGGTGATCTAACCTGGGTATTTTACTTAGCTACATCCCTAGCTCTTCCTTTATTTTTATTTTCATTTTTATTATGAGATGAAGTCTTACTAAGTTTCTCAGGCTAGGCTTGAATTTAAGCTCTTCCTGTCTCAGCCTCCCAGGTTGCTGGTATTACACGCCACTATGTCTGACTTTGCCTTTCATTTTTAGAAGTTAAGACAATGACTTTAGAAACTTGCTGTGATTTCATAGCTGTTCAGCTGGAAGGCAGATCCTAAACCTATGCCCTTTCCTGCCTACCTCATCACCAGATGGGCAAGGCTTTACCTCAGTACTGCAGAATTCCCTTGAGGTCAAAAGGAGTAAGCGTTTCAGTTGAGCACAGGAGAAATGCTTCATTTCCTGCTTGTCTGTCACTCAGCATGTAGAGACACTACTGGATTCATTTTCTTTGCCTAGGGAAATCCAGGCAACATACACCCAGCAGGAGGAATGGCTACGTTTGGTTCCTGCTGGGACCACATGTAGCGTAGGGGGAATATTGAAAAAACAGTTATGGAGGCAGGATGTTTAAAACAGCTTTTAGAATTGAAATAAAGGATCTGGGGATGTAGCTCAGGGCACAAGTGCCTGCCTGGCAAGTGCAGGGTTCTGAGTTCTATTCCCAGTACCCAATAAATAAAATAAAGTTTAAGTAAAATGACCATTTTAACTATTTTATAGGAGGTCTGTGTGTGCATATTTTTCTTTTTAAATAAGATCTTGCAATGTAGTTCAGACTTGTCTTGAACTCATCTTATAACCCAGGTAAAATATACACTTCAGTGGTTTATGTAGTATATTGTCTTGTTGCAGTCATGATTTTCTAATTGTAAAACATTTTATTACCTCTAAAAGAAGTCCCCATTTTTCTGCTGTTACTCTCTGTGACCTGTCCATTCCACCACAAGGCAAGCACTTGTCTCCACTTTGTGGATTCGCCTGTTCTGAATGTCTCCAATGAAGGGGCATGGAGCTGTGTGGCCTTTCATGTCTATATGTCTGGCTGCTTTTATTTAGCAGGTTGTTTTGTTTTTTTGTGGTACTGAGGATTGAACCTAGGGCTGATACATGCTAGGCATGTACTCTGTCCTCAGCCTTTATTATTATTATTATTTTATTTTTATTTTTTGTCTTTTTGAGACAGGGTCTTGCTAGGCAGTTCAGGCTGGCCTTAGCTTCACTTTTGTAGCCCAGGCTGGTCTCAAACTCACACCAATCCTCCTGCCTCAGCTTTCCAAGTGCTGGGATTACAGGTATGCGCCACCATGCCCAGCTCTTTACTGTTATTTTTTTTTTAATTTTTGAGACAAGGTCTCACTAAATTCTCAAAATTGACCTCGAACTTGTAGTCCTCTTGCCTCAGCCTCTCCTAAGTAACTGGGATTATAAGTGTGCCAAGGCAGGCCATTGTAATTTTATTATTATTATTATTATTATTATTATTATTACTATTTGTACAGGGATCAAACTCCTTGGGCTTGCCAGGCAGGCACTTATGGCACCAAGTTATCTCCCCAACCCAACCCTTTTATGCACTTGTGAGCTGTTTGTAAATCTTCTTAGAAGAATTGTCTGCCTCCCTTTGCCTCTTTTTATCTTCCGTTCATCAGGCCCTAAGTCCAGATCCTTTGCTGTTTCTGTGTTTTTATTGCTCTGCTAGAGCTTCTTGCTTGATCGAAACTGAATGTAGTGTTCAGTAGATACATTCATCATTTACTGATGGTCTAGTAGATTTTTTTTTAATACTTTCAACCAGCCTCACTAAGGTTAAATTCTTTCTCTCCTGGACTAGTGCTGTGAAAGATAAGGGCAACAAGTGCAAGTTTCTACGTCTTCCCTCTTTTTCTTCCAGCATTAGCTCTATATTCTCCTTTTTCCTGTGCTTTTAGAAAAGTGGAGTCCTTGTTTCTTGGTCAGACAAGAAACCCCCCACCTTTCCTCAAGCCCATTCCCTAGACTCTTGCTAGACTTTTGTCTAGACTCTTGCTTTCAAATGATCAATTCTTCCATCTCTAGCATTTTTGATCACTTTGGGTTTTTTTCTCCGCACCTTTTATACATGCACAGATCTCAACTGTGGAAAAACTGCCAGTTGTTTCTTCCCTCTTGTCTGGGGACCCCTCTTTTTCTTATCCCCTTTATGGTCACACATTTCTAATGAGAAATTATGATTAATCTATTAGTGACACACACACCCAGGTTGAACCCAGGACCTCACACTGAGCTATCACCTCAGTCCCTTTTTATCATTTATTTTGAAACAGGGTCTCACTAACTTGCCCAGGCTGCCCATTTTGTGTTTTAAATATTTATTTATTTATTTATCTATCTATTTTGAAAAAAGTTGCACCTTTCAATTATTTTGGAAAACTCTGTGTGTGTGTGTGTGTGTGTGTGTGTGTGTGTGAGAGAGAGAGAGAGAGAGAGAGAGAGAGATCAGGGATTGAACCTAGGGCTTTTACATTAAACTTTTTCTTTTATAAAAAGACAACTGTTGTTTATTTGAAAAATGATGCATCAGTGATTTAATACCATACTATCACAAGATTCCTAAGACGACAACAATGACTATACACATTAAGGATTCAGGTCCCACAAAAGACAGTCCAATAAAATTCAATTTTCCAAAATTGGTCATTCTTTAGGTTCTTTTTTAAAAAACAATCTTCACTTATAAATTCACTATCCTGACACTTACAGAGTCAGATTTTATCTTTATACCACGGACTATCAGAGACCCTTGCAATGAGCACCAATCTCCTGCCAGATTTTACTAAAAAAAAAGTAAGGAGGAGAGAAAATGATGGTACAATAGGGAAGTGGGGATCCTCGATGATTAGTTGTTTATAAGGAACAAAAGGCCACTTTGAGCTATTTCTCCAGCCATTTTTGTTTTATTTTTGAGGCAAGCTGAGATCACTATATTGCCCAGATTGGGCTTGCATTTGCAGTCTTTCTGCTTACCCTCCAAGTACCAGGTTACAGGCATGAGACACTGTACCTGGCTTACAGTATTATACCTTTGGGTTTTTTCTCTTCATGTTATACTTTTAGGAGGAGGGTTGGGGAGCTAGTTCAGTGGAATAAGCACTTGCCTGGCAAGTGTAGATTCTTGAGTTCAATCCCTGGTACTGCAAAGAAAAAAAAACACAACACAATACTTTTAGGAGGAATTTTAGTCACAAAATATTAAATAACTGATTTATCTTTAAAGCTGCCATGTTTTACTGTTTCAGTGTGTACCATTGAATTTAATAACTTTCTCCTCCTTTACCTTTTTATTTTGAAGGGCTTGCGGGAGCCAGCTCCTTTTTCTGATGAAATTGAAGTTGACTTTACTAAACCCTACGTCAGGGTAACTCTGGAGGAAGCCAACAAAGGAACTCCTTGTGAGTGAATACCTACTTCATTATTTTATTGTTTTAGTATAGTTTTAGCATTCCATTGTATTTATCAAATATATGTCTTCTCTTTATCTACTTCTATCAGCTTACTTGGAAAGGCAGGTAAAGGTTGGTAATTTTTGACCAGATGCTTTGTTTGGGAGGGGAACTGTCTATACTCTAAAAAGTTTTTCCTCTTCCTCATGCATATGTTCTCTGAGCTGTTAGCACAGCTATAAGATATAATGGAACAGAAATAGTAAGATGTTAGTTGAGCTGGTTATAATCTAGCAGGTATTTATTTGAGGTGGTTGGCATTGAATCAAGGGCCTCACGTCCTATAGCTTTCTGAGCCACACCATAGCTTTATGATCTTGTCTAATAATATATCAATCTGTCACACTTTTTTTTAAACTATACTTATGCCATGGCTGGCTCAGCCTGCCCTGGGAGTGGGCTGGAGCAGCATGTGGTGCCAGGGGTTGAACCAAGGTCCCTGCGGTTGCTTAAGCTTGCCTAAGCAGGTGCTTTAGACCACTGAGCTATCTTGCTGGCCCCCTGTCACCTGAATTCTCATGTGTCAGTTTACTATGATGCTGATTGACAGAGAAGAGTATCTTCAGATGGAAGACACTTATTATTTGTTTATTTTTTTCAGGACTGGGACTCAAACTTGGGACCTGTGTTTGCCAGGCAGGTGCTTATGTGTATTCCTGGCACACTTATTGCTTTATTTTATCTTTATTGATTCTCTTTTTCTTTTTAAGACAAGGTCTTGCTGTGTAGTTCAGGCTGGCCTTGAATTCACTATGTGGCCCAAGCTAATCTCAAACTCACAGTGATCTTCCTGCCTCAGCCTCCAGAGTGCTGGAACTACAGGAGTTGGCCACACCAGCTTCCAGATTTTTTAAAATATTTTTTTATTATTTTTTTTTCTTCTCAGATTTTTTTTTGAAGACTTGGTTTATGATTTTCAGTGTCCATACTCTTATTTGTATAGTTCATGTATTTCCTTATTAATTAATAGTTTAGACAACATAAGTTGTTAATGCATATTCTGGTTATGTTTGGAGCATTTGGAGTTAGGAGTTGTCAAAATAGAAACTTGCGTGAGCACTTCTTTTAGAGGAATACAAAGTCCTTTAGGCAACTGTTCTTTACTGTAAATTTTCTCTTCCTCTTTTCCTTCCTCCCTCCCTCCCTCTCCTTTTTTAGTCCTTGAATATGATGAAAATACTCTCTACTCCACAAATGCAGAGCTGGACTTAAAACTTTGACAAACACCAAGGAGTAAGAGGCTGTTACAGCCACAAATTTATACATTTCTGACACATATACAATATATTTATGATTACTTTGAGTTCCTTCAGGATGTTTGTTATGGCTGTTGAGTAGTAAAATGTGAATAAAAATGATGCTGGATGATATCAGGGCAGGGATCCCAACCCCTTTGCTTGTATGTTGGGATATGGATTATGGCTTGGGGGTCTGAAGAAAAAGGTTAGTTCCAGAGAATGCTTTCGTTTTGAAGAAATGATTGGCAATAGCACGAGTTGATCATAGCCTTCTGACTCACAATGTGACTTTTGAGTTTGGCTCCCTTTTTGAGTAGTAGGCTGGGGAACTGGGCAGGGTAAAGTGCAAACAGGATCCACGGCTCTAGATAGCCCGTGGTGGGATGGTCAGGCCAGATTTCGGGTTGCCAGCAGATGGTGCAGGGCTCACGTTCAGATGTGACCATAGAACTTCCTACACACGAAGGACGCATGTGGGACTCCAGCTCCTCGCTCAGGCCTGATCACGATGGTCAGCTACCCACGCTGTTGCTGATTCACCCCCATACCATCTGTGTATCCATGCCAGAGTGAATTTTAACCCAGTAACTGCTGCGGGTGGGTGTCTCCCTACCAGGCTGTCTCTAGGGGAGTTTGGGGGGACTAAGAAGGAGGATTTGTATAATCTAAGACAAAATTCTCTACCCCAGGGAAAATATGAAATCAGTTTGGGGAATCTTTTGGAAGATTGGAAGAAAAAAGCAATTTAACTCAGAGGAAAAGAGTCTGAAGGGTAGTGAAAATCTGTTCAGGACAGATTGTTTCTATGATAGGTATCTGGGACATAGATCAAGAGAGACAGTAAATTAAAGCCCAGGTTGACTCTGCCTGAACAAAATCATCTTGTTACTTAGCTAACAGTAGGGCAACCTCCTAATTTAAATTTATAACCCCATCAGGACAGCTTTATGAGTGACAGGGGCTTGTTCTTGGTAATATGCTGAGACAGTAGTTGCCCTTCAGGGGCCTTCAGTAGCCGCTGTTGAAAGAACTGCCAGCTCTTGCTTCCCACAGACCAGTTCAACAGTGCTCCCTTCTGGCCACATGGAGAATATTCTAGCTGACTTTACAAGAGACTTGGGGTTAAATCTGAGGTAGCTGAGATGCCAGAGGCTGGGGAACCACGGAAGAGAGCAGGAGACACAATGGGTCTGGCGTTGGTGACCAGCGATGCCCTGGACGCAGTGGGCAGATAAGCTGCTGTGGTCTCGCCATATCTAGCAATGCGTGCTCGAGACAAATGTCCCCATCTTACTTTCCCTGTCTATGCTCTGCCTAATAGCAAGAAAGAAATGGACAAAATAGTCTTCATTTTTACCCTTTGTCTTTTAGGATCAGGCAAAGTGAGACCAGAGCCCCTTTGTACTTGCTTGGGAAAAATGGGAGTATGTTAGCTTGTTGTTTCTAAGATACAGAAAAGGGCTGGGGGTCCAGTGGTTAAGATCACAGGGAGAGGAAGCAGTTGGGGAAGCTTGAGCTATAACCTTCCTGCCTCCTAATCCATCAAAAGCCTGGGGTGTGGCTCAGTGGGAAGCTGCATGCAGAGCATGCTTGTGACTCTGCTTACAACCCCCAGCATGGAAAGAAAAACATGAGCTGTCAGGTTTTCATTGTGTTAATATATTTATTTCAAAGGCTCAGTTCCTCACTGTAAAATTTGGACACCTCTAAAGCCTGACATTTGGAAAGTACAACAAGGACATAGCAGACATTGCAGGTGACTGTGGGCCTGAAACAGTACACTGATGACTGCTCTCCTTGGTGCTCATCCTCCTTCTGCCTCCTGTCGGTCTCTCCTTATTCTCTGGGCAGTAGCAGATCTCTTTTCAAGCTTTGGTGATTAGTAATTAAGGCAGCTTAGAAATGAGATTGCACAGCAGCCAGAGTAGGTTCATTGAAGGCTCAGGAACAAAGATGAAATGCTGGGGCTCAGTCTGATAGCCACTGAACAACTCTTCCTTTTCACTTCTAGGGTAACTGTAAGAAAACCTATCCTACTTTCCTTCCTTCCTTCCTTCCTTCCTTTCTTTCTTTCTTTCTTTCTTTCTTTCTTTCTTTCTTTCTTTCTTTCTTTCTTTCTTTCTTTCATGGCTGGCTCAGTCTGCCCTGGGGTGGAGCTGGTACAGCATGTGGTGCTGGGGATCGAACCAAACCGCAGTCCCTGTGGTTGCCTAAGCTTGCCTAAGCAGGCGCTTTTTTTTTTTTTTTTTTTTACCTGATACAAGGTGGCTGTAAAGAGTAAGTGGAGATGTTGTGGGTCTTTGTAGTCAAGGACATCTGAGATGTAACCATGGCTTTCCCCAGTGGCAGTGACTACCCAGAAAAGTCCTGGAGAAAGGAGTGTGCAGCAGGGAGCAGTCACACAGAGCCAAATACATCTTATTAAAGACAAGGTAGTGACAGCCGGGCATGGTGGTGCACACCTGTAATCCCAGCACTTGGGAGGCTGAGGCAGGAGGATCAGTGCAAGATCAAGACCAGCCTGGGCTATAAAAGTGAGCTCAGGGCCAGCCTGAACTACATAGTGAGACCCTGTGTCAAAAAGACAGACAAACAAACAAACAAACGAATAAAGAAAGGAAAGAAAGAAAGAAAGAAAGAAAGAAAGAAAGAAAGAAAGAAAGATGGACAGACTTAAGACAGACAGACAGACAGACAAGGTAGTGGGTAAACATGTCTACTGATCAGTTCTTTCATTTGGACTAGGTGAACGACCTGTGCGAGTTTATGCAGATGGAATATTTGACTTGTTTCACTCTGGTCATGCCCGGGCTCTGATGCAAGCGAAGAACCTCTTCCCCAATACATACCTCATTGTGGGAGGTAAGAAAAGCCCAGAAAAAGATCCTAGCTCTTTCCCTCCTTTCCATGTGATCTGAGTACAACTGCTACCACCTTACCCCCTTTTTTTTTTTCTTTTTTCCATTTTTGTTTGTTTAGCTTTCGGTTTTTTGAGAGAGTCTTGCTGTCAATCAGGCTGGCCTTGAACTAACAATGATCCTCCTTCCTCAGCCTCTCAAGTTCTAGGATCACAAGTATTCCTTGTTTCCATTTTTAAGGGTTGTACTTTGTACCACCTTCTTATGTGAAGTCTGTGAAGCTCCAACCTCAGCCTGAGTTGCAGAACTGCAAACTCACTGACCCCCAGACAACCGGCATTGAGCTCTCAAAACACTGAAGTGCAAAGATCTGCCTAGCAGATGTTTTGCAAAGCTCTAGATCAATTTTATAAAAAAGGAAAACAGGGCTGGCCAGATAACTCAGTGGAATAAAGGACCTACTTAGGTAGAGCGCAGTGGCCAGGGTTCCATCCCCGGCACCACAAACCGTGACAGCCCCGCCCCCAGGGCATGGTGAGATGGTGATTGAGACTGGGCGCATGCCTGTTATCCCTGCACTTGGGAGGCTGAAAACAGGAAGATCACTATGAGTCCAGTCTATGTAGTGAGACCCTGTACTAGATACGTTAATGAATAAATAAAAGAACATTTTCTAAAAACCTTGATTTATGCAGAAACACATAGCAGTTTCTTTTTGAAGTCAGAGACCTTAGTCCTTGACATATCTTCTCCAGGGGGCAGTCATGTTTTATCTAGTGATACTGCTCCTTAAGTAGGAGCTTGGATTAGGAGAAGCAGCCAGGAGATCTTTACTCGAGGGAGAGTTGCGGGTTTAGGAGGAGGGAGGGAGGAGGGGCAGAGGTTGGAGACGGAGAAGACCTTGACTCACAGCTGTCCCTGTGGTGACCCCAGTCTGCAGTGACGAGCTGACGCACAACTTCAAAGGCTTCACAGTGATGAACGAGAATGAGCGCTATGATGCGGTTCAGCATTGCCGCTACGTAGATGAGGTGGTGAGGAACGCGCCCTGGACGCTGACACCTGAGTTCCTGGCTGAGCACCGGGTGAGAACACGGCCTGCATGCCCATCCTAGATCCCTGAGCCCCGTGGCTCACATGACTGTGGGCACTGGGCTACTTGCCCACCAGCCCTCTCTGTAGCTTCTCTGTGGGTTTGACAGAGGCATGGTATTACTAACAGAGTTAGTCATCCCTGACGTCTGTGGAGCCTGATGGCTTAGGAGTACTTTCACAGAGCTTGCCCCCCATGATAATTTTGCAGAATCATGAGTTCCAGTTTCCCTGGGAGGATCAAGGCTCAGAAAGACCAACAAGCCTGTGACAGATACCACCTCAGCAGAGCTGGGACTGTCGCTTCAGTTCTGTGAGGCTGCCCTGCATTTAGCCTGCCAGTTCTTCAGGGTCCCCGTAGCACACCCACCTCAAATTTCTATTAGGGCTTTGTTTTGGGGCTAGAAATTGTGTGAGATAAGAAACCAAGGACATTTCTCACTGTTACTCAGGAGTAAGTTACTATTATAAAGCCTTTTACCTCTTTTGAGTTCCCCCACATTAAAACAACAGGTTCCCCACAAAAGATGAGAGGATGGAAGGGTCTGTGGAAGACCTGCAAGTTTGCAGCACCAGTGCATACACTGTCAGTTCTCTACAGAGCTGTGTGGAGGTTGCGGGTGAATTACTTAGCGAGGAAGGAAAAAAATAAAGCTGGCCAAAGTGCTCCTAAAGCAGTGCCCAGGAGGCCTGAAGCTATTTATTATAACGATAAGATCAGGACAAACCCTCTACAACTCTCTAGCTTTTCTACATCAACACTTAGCCATCAGTGGCACAAGTGCCCACAACCAGGAAGTCAGAGACGGACTCCCAGCTTTCCTTTCCTCCTGGTAGCTGTGGATCTCAGCCCTGAGTCTCACTCACCCTGTGCTCTGCTCTGCTGCTCATGGATCCTGACAGGGTGCTTGTGGGCATTTGAGGTGTTAGGTTCACACTTCGGGGCCTCTCTCTCAAGATTTGTACACTGCTAATGTAATGTGACTACAGGAGCATGTGGAAGGCCCTGACCTCTTCGGGAAGGCATACATACGAGTCACATGTTTGTCTCTAAAAAGGCTGTTGATTCCAGGGCCATTAATCTCCCTCCAAGTTTGCAACAGCACCCTGAGGTTGCAAGGCCTAGCTGTGGCTTTTATACTGTATTTCTCATTAGTACAGATATATCTCTTCAGGAAAAGGGCTGATGGTTCCTATCCTTATATTCCACCTCTTCTCACAAACAGAGAGAAGCCAGTTGACACAGAAGTGGCCTTTTTTCCAGACTTATAGAAGCCTTTAGTTGACCTATCCTCATCAGCCCGAGAGGACAAGATTTCCCTGGGCTCTCCCCACTGACTAGCTAGCCAGAAAACCCTCCCACCTGCTGTGTCAGGATTCACAGAGTGGAAGCAGTGCTCCTGACAAACCAGGAGAACCTAGAGATGCGTTGGCTGACTTTGTGCTTCTAATCCACAAGTAACAGTGAATGGGTCATTAGAACTTAGCAGCAAAGGGAAGTGCAGAGAAAAAGCCCTGGCCTGTGCTCCTTGGTCTTTTTCTGGCCCTGAGAACATCTAGGTCTTTTGTTCAGCAGGTATCCTAGGTTGTAAGTGATGTTTCCCTATTCTCAGATTGATTTCGTAGCCCACGATGACATCCCTTACTCTTCCGCTGGGAGCGACGATGTCTATAAGCACATCAAGGAGGCAGGTGAGCAAGCTGTCTTGGCAGCCGCGGAGATCTGGCGGCACTACTCCTTCATAGAGGACAATGTTGCTGAAAAATCTAACATCATCTTTCAGGTCACACTTTGGGTGAAAGATAAAGGCGGACACAGCACTGACACCCACCAGTTCTTGGTCTGAACATTGATCTTGATGTGTTAATTTCAGAAAGATTTCCTCTAGCCCATGCTTTCTTAACCTTGGGCCACGTGGCTCCTCTTCTTCTCACCTGGCCTCCCTCAGGGCCCCTGCCGCTTGCCAGTTCTAGGCCTGGTGCAGTAGCATCAGGCCTGCTTGTAGTGTAGGAAGGAGAGCTGCTCCCACTCCCCATCCTCCACCTGCGCACAGGAGCAGCACAATGTTTTCTGTGTGTTCTGGAGTTAGGCATGTTCGCGCCGACACAGCGGACAGAAGGCATCTCCACATCAGACATCATTACCCGGATCGTCCGGGACTACGATGTGTACGCCAGACGCAACCTGCAGCGGGGCTATACAGCCAAGGAGCTCAATGTCAGCTTCATCAATGTGAGTTCCACCATTGCCCGGGTTCCCTAGCTTAAGGAAACGCTGGCTTCCCCTCCTGAGCTGAGGCTGCCTGAGTTGCTGTCAGTGTCACTCCCCCAGGCTAACGCAGCCCACTCTGCAGTTCGTATCTTGCTAAAGCTCTTCACAAGGAGAATTAAGCAGACATAAAATAAACAGAAGCAGCTTCTGCCTTAATAGTTTGGTATTGACATATGAGTATTATACCACATGCATGATTTAGTAGTACATCATTATTGGTAGGTAGGAGGCTGAGGCAGGAGGATCACTGTGAGTTCAAGGCCAGCCTGGGCTACGTAGTGAGACCCTGTCTTACCAGTGCCCTGTGCTCCCCCTCCCCCACCACAGAAAAAAAAAATACATTATTTATGGCAACATATTTAAAACAATAGCTCTTAACTTTTTTCTCATTTTGAAGTACTATTTTAAAAATGTGATGAGAGCTATGGATCTATGGGCCAGGGAGTTGGCTCAGTGGCATAGAGCCTGCCTGGTAAGCACAAGGTCCTGAGTTCAATCCCTGTTTCTAAGGAATAAAAAGAAGAAGAAAGCAAGCTATGGATCTATGATACACATTTTGCATGTAATTTCTCCACACAGACCCAAAAAAACTTTTTTTTTGTGGTACCAGGGATTGAACTCAGGACCCCGCACTTGCCAGGCAAGTGCTTGTTGTACTGAGCTATCTCCCCAATCTCCCCAACTCACCACACTTTAAATTTTAATTATGAAATTTAATCTTAGCTTCATATTGCCAGTCTATAAATTATGCCTCAGCAAAGTTATCATTGTTGTTTGGTACCAGGGATCAAACTCAGGAACTTGCACTTGCCAGCAGTCACTTAAGCCACTATGTTATCTCCCTGGCTCAACAAAGTTAATTTAATATATAATATGTATATATATATATATATATATATATAATTATATATGTAATATATATATACATATATATATATTATTTATTTATTTATTTATTTATTTATTTATTTATTTATTTATTTTGTCTTTTTTGAGACAGGGTCTCACTACGCAGTTCAGGCTGGCCTTGAGCTCACTTTTGTAGCCCAGGCTAGTCTCGAACTCACACCCATCCTCCTGTCCTATTAAGGCAGGAGGATGGGTGTGAGTTCGAGACTAGCCTCCCAAGTGCTGGGATTATAGGTGTGCGCCACCATGCGCAACAAGCAAAGTTAATTTAAAGAAAAGAAAGCTAATAACTCTGTCTTAGTCACGTTCTCTAAGCTGACCCCAGCTGTATGACTCCCGCGGTGTGAACAGGTGAAATGGTTCCATCTGATTAGAATTTATCTCTGCCAATAAGCCCTTGCTGTGAGTAATGCATCTGTTGCAGAATTATATTTGTATATAAGACTCAGGTGTTTAAAACCCTGAACAGGCAGAGCCCTTGCAGATGGGAAAGAAAGCAAAGGAATGAAAGAGAGAGAAGTAAAAAAGAGCTACTTGTGTCATGTACGTCAGCAGCTCCTCATGAGGAATGGAGTCATTATGTACTGCAAACACACACCAATTTTTAAAAAAGTTTTTTTAGGGGCTGGGGAAATAGCTGAGCGGTCTAAGTGCCTGCCTGGCAAGCACAAGGATCTGAGTTCAATTCCTGGTACCCCATGCTATGTTGGCTGTGAAACCAGCTGTGGTGGCGCACGCCTGTAATCCCACCAGTCAGGAAGCTGAGACAGCAGGAGTGCTAGGAGTCTGAGCTGCGTAATGAGACCCTATATCCAATAAAAAAAGAAATTTAATTGAAAGCCTTAAACATACTTCCTTATTTCCTTCCTCCTCTTCCTCTTCATCCTTTTCTCCAATTTCTTCCTCTCTCTTCTTCCTCTTCCTCCATCTGTTCATTTTTCTTTTTGCGGTTGCAGGGATCAACTTCAGAACCTTGTGCTTGCCAGGCAGGTGCTTATGCCCCTGAGCTATCTCCCAGGCCTGTTCATTTTTCTTCCTAAGTCCTTGCACAACTAAATATGTGCGGGCGAGCCAGGCGTGGTGGCACACACATGTAATCCCAGCCGTTGGGAGGCTGAGGCAGGAGGATCGGTGCGAGTTCAAGACCAGCCTGGGGGCCGGCGAGATGGTTCAGTGGTCTAAAGCGCCTGCTTAGGAAGGCTCAGGCAACTGCAGGGACTGCAGTTCGATCCCCAGCACCACATGCTGTGCCAGCGCCACCACCAGGGCAGGCTGAGCCAGCCACAAAATAAATAAATAGAGAAACAAACAAACACAACAAGCAAACAAATAAATAAATAAATAAATAAAAGACCAGCCTGGGCTACAAAAGTGAGCTCAAGGCCAGCCTGAACTGGACAGCGAGACCCTGTCTCAAAAAGACAAAATAAATAAGTAAATAAATAAGTGCCGGGTATGGTGGTGTGCACCTGTAATCCCAGCGTTCAGCTGAGTTCAGGCTCAAGGTCAGCCTGAACTGCATAAGGAGACCCTGTCTCAAAAAGACAAACAAAACAACTACTTACACTTTTATCACTGAAGTACACACTAACTTCTACCTTTCTGTCTTTTTTTTACATTTATTTATTATATATACTTTTTTTTTTTTTTTTTTTTTTGTGGGACCGGAGTTCGAACTCACAGCCTTGCACTTGCCAGGCAGGTACTTGTGCCACGGAGCTATCTCACCAGCCCCTATATGTACATGTTTGCAGTACATAATGTTTACATTCTCTGTGTGGTGTTGGTATCTTTTTTTAAATTTATTTTTATTTTTTTGGTGGAACCGGGGATTGAACTCAGGCCCTTGTGTTTGCCAGGCAAGCACTCATTCTGCTGAGCTATCTCCCCAGCCCCAAAACAAGTTATTTTTTTTTTGTTGTTGTTTGTTTGGTCTTTTTGAAATAGGGTCTCACTATGCAGTTCAGGCTGGCCTTGGGCTCACTTTCTAGCCTAGACTGGTCTCGAACTCGCACCGATCCTTCTGCCTCAGCCTCCCAAGTGCTGAGATTACAGGCGTGAGCCACAGCGCCCAGCTCTCTCTCTCTCTTTTTTAACTTTATTTATGTTATGGCCAGCTCAGCCTGCCCTGGGGGTGGGGCTGGCATAGCATGTGGTGCTGAGGATGGAACCGGTGTCCCTGAAGTTGCCTAAGCTTGCCTAAGCAGGTGCTTTAGACCACTGAGCTATCTCGCTGGCCTCAGTATCATTTTTTTTTTTTTTTTGACACAGATCTCATTGTGTAGTTTAGGCTGGTCTTGAACTCACTATGTAGGCCAGGCCAGCCTTGGATTCAGAAAATCCACCTTCCTGAAGGCTTCCTGAGTGTTGAGATTTACAGGCATGGGCTGCCATGCTCAGCTCATATTTTTCTTATGATCTGGAAATTATGAGTTTTATGAGTTTTTATTTCATAAACTTGCTCACAAACACACAGGAGAGAGAGAGAGAGAGAGAGAGAGAGAGAGAGATCAAGAGAGATCAAGAGAGATCATCCTAGTTTTCCTTATCTTTAGGAAAGTTGGCATGACCAGAGAATATCGTCATTTTGCGAATGAGTAAATGAACCTTCAAATATTAAAAAAAAAAAAAAAGACACACAGCTCAGTCTAAAGTCATAAAATAAGCCAGTAATAGGGAAAAAATCCAGTATCATAGATAAATATCTAGTACTTGTAGTTCCACTCTATTCTTTGTCTTCTTGCTGCCTAAACATCTCGATCCAGAAGGAGGTTTGGGTCATGTTGGTTTTATCTTGAACCTGATTTCATTTGGCTCTGCGCCTGTCACTGGGCCAGGCCTGAATTACGACACTTGCATGTGCAGAGTTCATTTTTTCCATTAGTGGACTGAATGAGATTAGCGTAGAGTAGATTAAAGCAAAGCAAAATTATAAGCACTGAAGACTGTCATTAGCAATCTTTTTCTCTCTCTCTTGGTTAAAGGAGGTCAGATGGGTATTATTTCTCACAGCTGTCACCTCTTCACTCAGGAGAAGAAGTATCACCTGCAGGAGAGGGTTGACAAAGTAAAGAAGAAAGTAAAAGATGTGGAGGAGCGATCCAAAGAATTCGTTCAGAAGGTAGAGGAAAAAAGCATTGACCTCATCCAGAAATGGGAGGAGAAGTCCCGAGAATTCATTGGCAATTTCCTGGAAATGTTCGGTCCAGAAGGAGCACTGGTACGGTTCTTTCCCACTGGACAACTGAGGGAATTTCAGGGAAATTCAGGGAATCTCTGTGCTGAGGAAAGAATTTCAGAACACTAAGCAGAAAGGCACATCGACATTAGAAGCTACCTACCCTATCCCCCTTTGTATGGGAGAACCATTTCACCTACTCCCAAACATTCTTTCAGATCCTTCCAGAAAGAAATTACACATACTAAGTAATCTTGCCAGCCCTTTCCCAACCTCAGTCTGATGACGAGATAAGCTAGTAGCTTTGTCCATCGTACTTCTCGACAGTATGGTTTCAATGGAAGGAAAGAAGAGAATAAAGAACAGTGAAAAAGCTGCCTTCGCTGCAGAGAGCTGCTGTGGGATCCCAGGGGCAGTGGGCCCCAGGCAGGTCTGGAATGATCTGACCATGGTGGTATTGGATATGGAATCAATTTCTGGGGAAAGCATGTGGGAATTCTTTTTCCGAGAACTAAAAACTGGGTTAGCCAAGTATAGTGGCACAGGTCTATAATCCAGCAGGCTGAGGCAAGATGATCATGAGTTCGAGGCCAGCCTGAACTGCAGAGGGAGACCTTGTCTCAAAAAACCAAAAGCAGCTCAGTGGCACATGTGCCTGCCTGGCAAGCACAAGGTCTACAAAACAAAAAAATTGGGCTAGATCACTATTTGTCTGAATTAGTTCCTTTGGGTTTTTTTTTGTGTGTGTGTTTGTTTTGTTTTTTATTTATTTATTTGTTTGTTTGTTTGCTTGTTGTGTTTGTTTGTTTCTTTATTTACTTATTTTGTGGCTGGCTCAGCCTGCCCTGGTGGTGGGGCTGGCGCAGCATGTGGTGCCGGGGATCGAACCGCAGTCCCTGCAGTTGCCTGAGCTTTCCTAAGCAGGCACTTTAGACCACTGAACCATCTCGCCGGCCCCTGTTTTGTTTTTTAATCTGGAAACTGGATTACAGACTAAATAGCCTACAAAGAATTCCTTTGACATAGAAGCCAAGGATGTGGTGACGATGGGTAGCAAATGGGGGGAGTAAATGGCACAGCAGAGCAGCAGTGACGAACCTATGGCACTCGCGTGCAGTGGGACTTTGAAAGGTTAAAAGACTCACTATCACTAGCATAGAACATCTTCCAGAGGAAGTCACTGGAATTGTAGCTGCCCCTCATCTTGTGGACCCGGGCAGGCCTGACATGGCAGAGGCTGGCCCTCCGCGGTAGAGCTCTCTGCTCCCAGCCCTGGGTCTGATCCCCAGCAACACAAATTACAAGTCACAGGGGCACGATGCTCTTTGAAGTCTCAGGGTGTCCCAGCAATGACTCAGCTGATCCTGAGGTGTCTGCTAACTCTTCCTTTTGGTCTCCCCAGAAACACATGCTGAAAGAGGGAAAAGGCCGGATGCTACAGGCCATCAGCCCCAAGCAGAGCCCCAGCAGCAGCCCGACCCGGGAGCGCTCCCCCTCCCCCTCCTTCCGCTGGCCCTTCTCCGGCAAGACGTCCCCCCCCTCCTCCCCAGCTGGTCTGTCTAGGCGCAAGGCAGTGGCCTATGACATCAGTGAGGATGAAGAGGACTAACTTGCGCCCCTTTGCTCTCCCTCCCTCTATCCTGTTACCTTCAGAAGCTCTTTGTCAGTTCTGCATTGTGATCCTAACACTAAGCCTAAGAACAGCTACAAAGGAAAGAACTTGGGGGCTGGAGGACCTAGGAATGGGGAACAAGCAGCCCACCCTTAAGAGACATCTGTCACCACACTCAGGAGGCCGGCCGCACCTTAGAAGTCTGTCTGCATCCACTCACCCTGCCTCAAGGACTTTGCTTTAATGGTTCTGTTCATGTGATCTTGACAGGGAAAATGTCATTTTTATTATTTTTTTAAAAATAGTCTTTCAAATATATTAAGTAGGACGAATTCTCTGCCCTGAGGTGTGGGCAGAAGGAGGAGGCCATATAACACCCAGCAGCCTTGTCTTCCTCCTGCGCTGTCGAGTCTGCCCCTGTCCTAAAGCTGGAACTGTGCTGACAGCCAGTGTGGGGGAAGGGTGTGAGCTCGGTGTCCTTAAAAACTGCCCAGAGTGACCTGTGCCAGTCCCCTAGCCGTGCCGCTGTTGGTGTGGCGGTGGGAAGAGGATCTGAGCCTGACTTTTCTTACTCCCTAAGGAGTTTCTTGTTCACCCAGTGGGGTCTGTGAAGATTCTGACTGGACGGAACCAGACTGCCCAGCATCAGCTGCAGTTTCTCTTCTGTGTTCATTTTCTCAGAACATTCTGTTGCCCAGTAATATGGGAGCTCTTGTCAGTCTCTCTCCCGCAGCCTGCCCTTAAAGGAAGGGACACTGAGGGTTATGGTGACTGGAGAGAGGCGTGGGACAGAGTCAGTCTTGCACAAATTTTGCTTAGCTTCTCCTCCTGCTGGGATCCTGCTCTGGCCCTGCTACCTGTTCAGTGCTGTTAGCCTCTGACAGTGGCCAAGTTCAGGCTTGGTCCCTTTATCTCTGTTGCTCATCGACACACTGAGTTCAGAGTGCAGGTTGGCACAGGACGTGGAAGCCAATGCATAAAGAAACACCTTTCTAAAGCACAGCCTTATCCTGCCTTCTGCGTTAACTGGGAAGCAGGTGGAGCATTTCTTTATTCCTGGGAGCTGCACAGCAGGGACTTCCTGGGCCTGAGTTCCTGAGAAGAATGCAGCGGTTGTCCCCTCTCCTGCCTGTGCCTGGCACAGTGGTCACCTCCCTGCTTAGGCTGCTGTCAGCATTTGAATTTCAAATCAAAGAATGCTGATGCTTGGCACTTGCTGTTGAGGACACTCTGATTCTGGGTCCCTCGGCATTCTATCACTTCAGCGATGTGAATATCCAAAATCCTGTCTCTGGATGGGAGGAATGTGTTCATGTCCAAGCCCCCTGCCATTCATAAATAGCCCCTGTGGAGTACATGTCTCCACATTTTCTCTTTCACAGCCCCTGAGCCAGGGTTGTGAGGATCTCAGTCCCTGCCCTGATGCCTCCTGGCCAAGGCTGCTTTTGCAGCATGACTACCTAGGCTTCCGTCAGAGGGTCAGGCAGGTGGTAACTGGCCAGGCAGGACACAGGATGGAACTACATTTCTAGCTCCTTTCCTGAAGTACCTTTCCTACTGTCCAGGGTTTTTGCACCAGCCTCTGCCTGGAGCCCTGTGTTTAGAACAGCAGAAGTTGTCTTCCCATATGCACAGCTTTTTTTTTTTTTTTCTTGAGACGATGTGGCTGTGTAGTTCAGGCTATCCTTGAACTCACTTTGTAGCCCCTAGCTCACAGCGATCATCCTGCCTCAGCCTCCTGAGTTCTGGGATTGCAGGCATGTGCCAGTATGCCCAGCCATACACAGCTGTATACATTAGCCTACGTTCTGAAGTTTCTACTTGGGTGTTCCCTCTGAGGAATGCTGCCTATTTTTCTCTGCCTTATTCTTCCTGGGATGGAGAGCTACTGAAACTCCTGTTCTGGGCACGCCTGTACCTCCCAACAGCAGAGGAGCAGCCCCCAGAACTGCGTGGGTCTCCTCGCTCACTTGGCTCATTGCCCTGGTGCCCAGTGTCACTTGGCCACACCTTCCCACTCAGTTGTTCTTGGGCAGGCCCTGTGCTTGTCCCATACTGTATGACAGGGCTGGACCTTGCCCGTGCATGTGTGCCTAGGAGGCTCCCTGCCCTTTGCCTGCCTTAGCTTCCTCAGATGGTATATTCTCATTAACTCGGGCTGAAAGCAGAAAGTTACAGTGTGGTAGGTCAAGCCCTTCGGGATAGTTGTGATTGAAGGTACTGTGGGAAGATGCCCTCCATGAGGGTCATCTTGCCCAGTTAAGGCTAGAGATCTGTCCTCCATGACTGGGCCTGTGGCCTATGCTTATTCACATGGGAATGTTTAAGGCTAGGAGTTGTTCCCTGAATCCCACACAAAGGAGCTGCCCACATAGATGGGCCAGATAGCCAAGAGGACAAGTGTTAAAAGCTGCTTGGCCTCGGAACATCAGGCTGCAGAACAGGAGGAGGCCAAAGGTGGAGTCCTGGTGCTGGCACTGAGGAGGGGCTGCCTCAGTGATGACCTTTTTCAAACCCTATGCAGAGGAGCACTGAGAATATAGACCGAAAGTTTAGAAGATGGACTGCTCCTGCCTTCAGTAGCTAGCGCCAAAGACCAATACTTTGCAGAAACATGGGAAGAAGGTTGTGAAGTGAGGAGGTTGAAAATCCTAAAGGCAGCTGGGTGTGGTGGCACAGACCTGTAATCCCAGCATGTGGGAGGTGGAGGCAGGAGGATCACCATGAAGTTGAGATCAACCTGAGACCCTATCTCAAGCCAAAAAACAAGAGAAAAAAATCCTGAAGGAGAGAAAAAATGTAAAGGAGATTGAGTAACTTGATTCTTTCTGATCGATGATCATGTAGCAGTACCTGAGTGACAGTGGCCAGAGGCTGGTCAGGCAGTGCTGCATGTCCCCAGTGCTTTGTCACTGTTCCTGGATTATCATCACTTGTGAGCACCTTCCATCCTGTTGCCTTCATCCTGTTCTACATCCCTCTTCTAAATCTAAAATCTTTCCAAGTGAATTCTGTTTCACTGCTTTCTCTTCATTCCCTGAAAGCCATAGCTTCTAGATTTTCTGTCATCATATACTCACTAGAAGTTGAACCAATACAGGGAAAGATGAATTTTTGTAGAAAATTCCTTTAATAGTGTTTTACAACTACTGGCATTTTTAAGGCTTGCCAATATAAGTATTTTTAAAGGTTATATTTTTGGCTCTTGTTTTCTTTCATAGTCATGGGCTAAAGAGTTGTCCCTATGCTCTATTTTTCCAACTAAGCAGAACATGTTCTTGGGAGTTATATCATAAAACATTAATTGTCTTGAAAGAAGATTTTCTGTCTGCCAAAGTATTATGTTAATACTCAAACTGGGATTAAACAGGATGACTCAGCGCGCATCCCTTTAGGTTGTTCGGGAGGTGCTGACTGGAACGCCAAGAGGGCTTGGGTGTTTTGTATGGAGGATCCTGCCTGCAGAGACAACAGTGTTGGAAAGAACCAGGGTGTGGGCACAGTGCTCACCGCCCACCCCCAGCACGAGGCCACAAGCAGTTTGCCTCAGGTGGGTTCAGTAAGAAATTTTTCCCATCTGTGATTCATTTGTTCAGAGTTATTTTGGCTTTTGTCATTTAGCCAAATAAAGGCAATGTGGCTTCACCTAGAGTTTTAGTTCTGTGTTTTGTGTGTGTGTGTGTGTGTGTTGTGCACTGGGCGCTTTCCTTGGACTTTCAGTTCCTCTGCATTTGCATCCTGATTTCTGTGCTCAGAACCAGCAGCATGACCAGACGATTGGACACTTCCTTTTGCAGCCAGGCACAGTAAATCACAAAGCTAGCGTTCCTGAAAGCAAGCCCTGGTCCTCCCGGCCTGTTGTGTCAGTGCCCTGGAGACACATCTAGAAGGAAAACTCCGTGTGTCCTCCTGAAGCCTGACTTCTTTGAGACATTGAATGAGTATGGTTTTGTCCAGCCAGAGCCTCGAGCTCTTCCCACACATGCCACTGTTTCTGCTTCCTTCTTGAAGACGGCCCTTTCCACACCCAAGCTGATCGGGCTGCTGACACTCACAGAAGCAGTGTACCTCGTTACAGATTCTCAGACTTTATCCTGGTTGTTCATTACAAAATTTAAAATATATTCCTGGGCAAGATCCAAAATAATTTCATCACATCACATAGTTTTCCTCCTATCTCCAGTCAGCGGTTTTGCCAGCTGTCACTGACCCCGGAAATGCTTTGGTCAGGGTTGGGGACTGTGAAGCTGTACACTCTTGTGAGCACAGCGTCCCTCAGGCCCTTGAGCTTGTGTCCAGGGCTGCAGATGAGCAGATTTCATACCCAGCCTTGTGGTCTTTCCTTCGGTAATACATCCGCGTCAGCACAGTGAGCAGGAATGCCTCTAGGATGAGCAGGTGGCAGTTCATCACTGTGGGGTGGGATGGGACAGGTCACGTGACAGCCCCCTAGCAGCCCTGACCCATGCGGCCAGCAGAGGTTCCTCCGCTGACCCCATGTCTTGGTGACAGCAGATTCATGGAGCGAGAGCCAGCTATGGCACCTTAGCCTCTTATCTGAGGCCACTATGAAGCCACACTATGTGTTCAATCAGCTTGGCTCACTTGTAGCCATCTCCTTCCTCTCGGCAGTGGAGGCCTCAGCCCTGCGCTTCTTGGGGAGGCCATCAAGCCTGGCTGCAGGTTGCTGGGTAGCCATAGTCCTGAAAGCCCTGCATGGATTCTTGGGCTCCCTGCTGTCCCCTGAGGGCAGAGGCCAGCTCTACCTGTCCCAAGGCCCCCTCCTCTGACCCACCCATGTCTTGGCTGCAGTGCAGTGCTCACCCTGAGACCGGATCTTGGAGGAGTAGGGAGGTGAGCAGGCAATCTGACCGCCATTGGCCAAGATGGAGAAGATGGCAGGCTGCACTGCCGTCAGGATGAGCAGTGCCTGTGGGCAGGAGAGCGCAGTGAGCCAGGGCCATATTTGGGTAAATTACAGCCTTTACCCAGTATGTTACTAGAGTTGCTGGCAAGAAGCTGCTCTCACTCATAACCGTGGCCACTAATAGCCTCTAATGGATGGGAAAGGTGATTGGAGAAGACAGTGGATCTGCCCAAATACATGGGCAGTACCTGTGAAAACTCGTTGAAAACTGCCCTGCTGGGGGCTGGCAGGAGGAGCAGTGGGCAGCCCATACTCAGCAGGCACACACTTTCAGTTGAGGAAGATGAAAGAGCCCTCAACAGGGAGAGAGGTGGCGGTTTGCATGTGAGCGTAAATGGCCTTGCTGCCACCTGACAGAATACTTAAAATTGATGGTCAATTCTATGATTGTTTCACTACAGGAAAAAGAGAAGATAAGCTGGGCAGGTTGGTGCACGCCCATAATCCCAGTGCTCAGGAGTCTGAGACAGAAGGATCATCACAAGCTCGAGGCCAGCCTGGGCTGCATAGTGAATTTAAGGCCAGCCTGAGCTGCATAATGAGACCGTCAAAAAAAAAAAAAAAAAAGATAAAGGCTGAAGACAGGCATTGTGCTAGAAATTCACATCTGAGCAGCAGCTGCATAGAAGTCCAACTGCTAACCACATAGCACTCATGTTAGGCCCTCGAGTAAGAGACGTAGCAGCAAGGAGATGGAGGAGAACGGGGCAGCAGGCTGGTGCACGGCGCCATGCTTGGGGGCAAGGTCGGCGTAGGGTTTAAGAGTGCAAAGCTAGCAGGTGGACAGTGAGCCTTGGTAGAATTTTCCCAAGGGGTGTGGGGGTGATGAGACAGTGCATCGAGAAGGAGCAAGGTGCGCTCAGAGCTAGAGCTGCTTTAAACTCCAGCTTCGTCCCCGGCTGCCTACAAGGAGGCCTCAACATGTCTCTGGATCTGCTTCTCCCCCTAAATAGGGATGATAATGTCTCCTACAATGACTGTGAACATTTACAAGAATGTATACAAAGTGCCTGGTGTCTCACACAGGTAGTGAATAGCTTTGGTTACAATAGTGTTAATGGTGGTGGTGTTAGTGAATTGCAGAGCTTTTGGCAGTAATAGGTAGAAAAATGTAAGGCTGTTTGTTAATGTACATGTTATGGGTTGAATTGTATCCCAAAAGATGTCAGGTTCTGTCCTTGGGCACGTCAGAAGGTCCTTATTTAGAAACAGAATCATTGCTGATGTGATTAGTTGAGATGAGACCATTATGGAAAGGGATGGCCCTTCATCCAGGAGGACCAGAGTCAT
>PVKN010009262.1:0-23998 GCA_004027915.1 Capromys pilorides
TGAAATGATTAATTTTATAACTACAAAGTAGAAAATAACTGCCAATCTATATTCTAAATTCAGCAAGATACTCTTCCAATTCCATATGCGTTATAAATAATAGTGGAGAACAGAGTTGAGAATGCATTGCCGAATGATCTGTCTTAAAGGAGACTTTCTACAGAAGTCTCAGGGGAAAGGGGTAGAGAAATACCTGAGAGAAAGAGGCACATGGAATTCTGCAATATCACAGGCAGATATCAGTTTCCATTGTGGAGGATTCATTGGATAACAAATTAAAAATGCACGTTAAAACACTGCAAGCTATGAAAACAGAGTAAGCAGAGCTTGGTTCTTGAGAAAGTCCAAATTTATTGGAAGTGATAAAAGCAAAAATTTACACTAGACTGTGATCGCCAAACACAGAAATGTGTGTTTTTCAACCAACAATAAAAGAATAGAGAAAATAATATATAACTACCAAGTTACCAAGTTAGAAACTAACATACCCAGTGAGCTTGTTTTATTATTTCAAAAGAATACACAGTAGAAAAGATCATAAAATAACCTACTCAAGCACCAAGCAAACACTGCAAGGTGAATGAGGTCTGATTCCACCCCCATATGAGTAGAATGGCTATCCTAATTGAAGATTAGTGAGGTCCCCATGAATGTTTTATGTCTTTATTTAGTAGTAACATTGCAATGCAGGACTGTGCTGTGAAGCAGATTCATGGAGCTTCTCTATTATGACACAAGCTTCCATGTTTTTGGGGGCCAGGCAGGAGAGCTTGGGGTGGATCATCAGCACTGACTGGCGAAGATCAGGGGTGTTACCAAGCTGGTCCTGGCATTTGCAGCCTCAGAGGAAGCTGCAGGGGTTAGGATCTTGTTCTCTGGAAGTGTGGAGATTGAAGAAGGGGCTGCTGGTGTGGGCAAACAAACCAGCTGGCTGTGCGAGGGACCCAGGGCCGAGCACCCTATTTCACTGGGATCCCTCCACATGTCGATCTCCAGACCTGGGTCGAGACAGGCTGAAATAGGAGGACACGGTGCCCAGGCATGACCAAGCAGACAGCTCCAAGGTGTGCTCCGCAGCCTGGTGTCTTTCCTGTGACTCAGCACCAGGGTTTCTTCTCTTTTCAGTTCCTCGTGCAAAGCGTTTTAACTCTCCGGAGCCAGGGGGTGGAGATTAAGAAGTGAACATGAGCCCAAGGGAACATAGCCTTTCTCATAAGGCAACAAGGATGTTTGCTTGTTTTTACTTTTTCTTTAAGACAGGGTCTTGCTCACTATGTACCTCAGGTTGTCCAGGAACTCACAGTGATTCTCCTGTCTCAGCCTCCTGAGTATTGGGTTATGGGTGGGTGCCACCATGTCCCGCTCAAACTGGATTTTAATTTTGCTTTACTTAGCCCATCTTCACAACTCTATCATTATGACCATAGCTGATGGGCAACTTTTCCTTTTCTTTTACTAATATTATTTTTTTAAATTTGGCAGCTCCAATCTGACACTGGCCCTTTACCATCCACTGCCCAGAATGGGTCTCTCCAATGTGCCCCGCAGGGTGAACCAAATTTGAAAAGTTTAAGGCCTGAGGAGCACGCTAGCAGCTTTTTACACAACTGAGTTTAAGAGACAACAGTGAAGCCCAGGAGTGGTCAAGCTGTGACCAGACTCAATTCTGTACAACTCCATGAACATTTTTTTCCTTTTTCTTTTTTTAAGGCTGTTCACCCAAGTAATTCTTCCTTGCTTGGATGCAGGGAGAGGCGGAAGCACTGGGAACCGAAGTCTGTGGGGTGCGTGCTTTGGTTCCTTGGAAAGGATTTTCATTTTCTCCCAGCTGGGGTCCTAACCTATCAACTTGGGAATGTCTCTCTCTCTCTCTCTCTCACACACACACACACACACACACACACACACGCACACACAGGGGCACACAGAGCACTCTGGTCTTTGGTGTCTGCTAGTCCCTGACTCTTCACTTCTTACAGGACGGGGTTCTCTAACCTCTCCATGGTGTGGTGAGTTGCTTTGCTTTGCTGCTGCCCAGATCTTTAGAGCACTCAGCCCATGCTCCCAACATGCCCAGATCCCGCTCAGATGGCCTGGACCAGTCCCCAGTGCCATCTGGCCTGTGTTGGACCCTCCTGGAAACCACATCCCACAGCATGCTCAGGACCCGCCAGCTCTGAGTCCAGCCCTGCCAAGTCCTCCCAAGGGTTTACAGAAACATAAAAAATACACAGTATTGACTGCAAATATGTGTTATGGAAATGGAAATTTCAAAAATTAAATACTGAGGAAAATATAACACGAAATACTAAAATAAATGAATAAATAAACACACAAATAAATAAAAAATAAGTGGTGGTGGCCATGCACACATTACATTCCTGAGTGTACCACCAGCACTGACATAATAGAGACCAGCAGTGATTAATTTCTCTGATACAAATAAAACACTTGTGACATTGCCCTGTGCCCAGTAAGGTTCCCTAAGTCTTATTTCTTGTTGAAAATCTTTGACAATGCCCGGAACAGGAGGTTAAGGTATGTCATTTAAAGTTCTAAGTTCCTTGAGCTGTCCAGATAGCTCGGCACATTAAAGCACCTGCTTAGGCAGATTTAGGGCCCGGGGTTCGATCCCCTTCATGCCATGCCGGCCCCACCCCTGGGGTGCCCTTAGATGTGACTGAAGTTGAACAGTGGCGCACTCCTGTAATCCCAGCACTTGGGAGATTGAACACAGGAGGATCCCTGCAAGTCCGATCTGTATAGTGAGACCCTGGAGACCCTGCGCTAAATACATAAAAATACAACTCTAAGTTCCACCAGTTCCTGTCTATAAAATGGATTATTGGGCTGGGGAGTTAGCTCAGTGGTGTAAGATCCTACCCAGCAAACGCAAAGACCCAAGTTTGAAACCCAGTAACACATCCTTGTTGGCTCAGAACCCCAAGACTTGCCATGTTGCAGGCATGGTGGTGCATGCTGTCATCCCAGTACTGAGGAGGCTGGGACAGGAGAATCACTACATCTGAATCGGACTCAATAAATAAAAAGAAAACAATAACAAAATTGATTATTTGCATTCTAATGGAAATAAGAAAACATATGAAAGAGAAAAAAATATACAGCTACTGTTATGGTTTGTGTCTAGGTGTCCCCTGAAAGCCTCATGCAGGTGTGGGGCTGCTTCTAGAGCTTATGATTAACTCATGATCCAGTGTGGGCACTGTGAGAGCGAGTGCTACACCCAGGGAGAGTCTGAGAGGGTATAAGGAAAGGGGAGGGCCCTGCTCTCTGCGACTGCTCCTCCATTTTTGCTCTTGCTATTTAGCTAATTTCTGCTGCCAAGAACAGCTGCCTTCTGCCCTGTGGCCCTCTGTCTTGGAGCCAGCCAGCTATGGACTGAAACCTCCACAGACTGTGAGCTAAACAAACCTTTCCTTCCTTTTTTTGGGTTTGGGTATTTTATTCCAGTAACTAGAGAAAAGTAACTGAGATAGCTACATCATCTCCTCTAAAACTTAGAGTATATGCATTTGAATAATAGATTTCAATCAAAACATCCATAGAGATGTGAATTTCAACCTCCCCTGTTCTATGACTAAGAATCCAAGATGCTATGCTTTTGGGAGAAAGTTGAGGGGAGCATGTGAAGCCTTTGTGTGTGTGTGTGTGTGTGTGTGTGTGTGTGTTGTGGGAGGGCGGCTTTCTGATTATTTCCAGGGCAGCTTTCTCTGCATTGTCAGGCAAAGAACACGGTGGATCTAGGACCTGCCCAGGTGCCCCGAAGCCATGCCTATAACTTCGGTGGCCCAGCTCCATGGGGTGTGGCATCAGCATGTACTGTCTCCAGCTGTAGAGGTAGAAGGAGCCCCTGCTTCTGTCCTGGCAGGGTGAGGGAGCTCATGAAGCTGGGTCAACTTGCCACAGGCTCTGATCTGCTTAGTTTTTCCACCAGCCCATGTGTGGAATTCTATCCCATAACACACGAGTTGTTTTTTTTTTTTTTTCCTTTCACTCAAAGACCTTGTCATGATGCACACCTCATGCAACCATAGATATCTGGAAGAAATTAAGCAAACAGCAAAGATCATGAAGAAAGATAGAATCAGACAGAAAAGTTAATAAAAAACCTGATAGCAATATCAACATTGAATTCATAATTTTGAAAGCAAACTACAATCATTAAGAGAATTTAAAAAAGAAAGAAAGAAAATCATTGTACCTCATTCTCCAGAGCCTTGGTATAATCACCGTGGAAGTAAATGTGGAGATTCCTCAAGACTCAGATTTTAGTTCCCAATCAGTCCAGCTATTTCCCTCCTGAGAATTTTTCCAGAAGAACTGAAAACATACAACAGTGACATATGTGCATCCATGTTTCTAGCAGCCCAATTTGCGATGGCTGAATCCCGACAACCATCAACTGAGGGATGGATTAAAAAAGATGTGGTATTTTTATACAATGGAATACTACTAAGCTATAAAGAAAGATGAACTCTAGGCTTCTTTAAGTAAATGGATGCAACTAGAGACCATAATCGTAAGTGAAAAAAATCAGACTTGAATGTGTCAACATCATACTGTCTGCCTATATAACTGAAAGAGTAAATAAGATCCAAAAGGGCGAGCAGATATTGTGAAAGAGAAGCAACTGTTCAGAATGAAGATCAACTGAAATGGGAAAAACGAGAAAAGACAAAATGGAAATATATATATATATATATATATATATATATATATATATTATACATATGATAATTATACTATTAATTTCTATTAACTCATTGAAAGGAACAGTTGTTGTTTAGACTGTTTGATCAGTTTTGCATGCCTACATCTTATAATCTGAGCAACTACTTTGAACATAACAGTATGCAAATATAATAACCATTGCTAATTTCCTACCATCTTGTTTTGAAATTCTGTATTGCTTTTACTGTTTTTCTCTCTCTCTCTTTAAAATAACTAATCACCTATTTAAAATTAGACACAATTGTATTCAGGAGTACAATTTTTAAAAAAGAGATTCAATGTGCAAACTACGTCCGATGCAGGAGTAAGTATGCAAGGGTAGCAGTCCACGCTTTGGCTCCCCACTACCCTGGGCTGTAGACCCACATCTGGGATCACTCCATGGCATGAGGGTCTGATCTCATTCATAGTTGAGGGCCCTATCCATCCCTTTCCACAATGCTGTTCACATTTACACTCCTCCCCAAGACAGTGCACAAGGTCTCCATTGTCTGCACAAGCTCTCCAACACAAATAAGCTTCTCATGTTTTGCTAAGGGCAATCTGGAGTATGAGCTGATTTTGTCTTATGGACTTACTTTGTATTTCCTGGGTGTTTAGTGATGGGAAAACTTTTCGTATACCTATGAACAAACTTTAAAAATGTGTGTACGTGTACGTTCACTAATGAGCCGTATGTGCACCCTGTGTTGTTTGACTATTTAACAGTTACTGGATATGTAACTGGCAGATAGTTTCTCCATGCCTGTGGCTTCTTTATTCATGGTTTGATTGTTTTCTTTGTGACACAGATACTTTTTTAGTGTGACATGATTCCACTTTGCGTGTTTTTCAACCCTTTGCTGGTGCCCTTGGTACCATGCTGTATCAGTCACCGTTCCGTCCCTCCAAAGGAATTCCCAACACTCGAAACTTAGAGGAAGAGAGGGATTGCTGCTGGCGCATGGCTTCACAGAGTCCAGTCCAGGGCTGGCTTGCTCTGAGATGCACATGGCATAGCAGAAGGGGCTGCTGCACCCACACAGCTCGAGCCATCACAGCCAGGAAACAGAGACAGTCACAAGGACAGAGGACGCGCTTCCAGGCCATGTGCTTGGCAACCGTCTCCTCCTACAGGACCTGCCTCCTAATCTCACCCCCTCTGATGAAAGCACCTCCTAGAAGCTCAGCTATGCCCATGAGTTATTTGAAGGTATTTTAAATCTATCTAAACCACAGCAGATATTCAGGAAATACTGTCAAAGGAAGATCATAAAAGCACTCATAATTCTTCTAAAGGTATCATGAATTCAACTGTTCTACTCAAAATGTTGGTTAAAATTCAGTTCCTTATTCTATATAGTGTAAGGATCTCAGGACTTCTTGAATTTTTCTTTTGGTAAGTAAGCATCCAATTTCCCCAATATAGTCTACATTAAAGCTGCTCCTTAAGTATTTGTGAAACCTTTGTGAAAGAACACACAGACACATACTACAGACATGTGCGTGTACACATACACACACACACATGCTGATATGCTTGCAATCTAATTATAGCTTCATTCATCATCAGTAATTAGCATGTGTACATAATATTTTTCACTTTCTCAAGCCCTCTCTCACATCCTGCTCCCCCCACCTCTTGGGCAGTGTCTTAGTTATCCTTCTGTTGTTGCTGGGACAAATACCCGACACTCATAATGAAGGAAGGAAAGGTTTATTTAGCTCACAGTTGCTGAAGGTTTCAGTCCATATTTGGCTGGCTCAAGGCTGAGTGGAACAGGGCAGAGAGCATCCAGTTCATGGCGGTGGAACAGCAACAATTGCAACAAAGGCAACAGACCAACCAGGGCACAGAGAGCAACAACCACCATCTGTCTCTCTGTCTCTTTTTATATTACATTAAGGCTCTCTGCCTCAGCCTATCCACCTTAGGCCACACCAATAATCCCAGCCATACTCAGACTGATAACCCCATCAGTACTAAAACACATAATCTCAGTGAATCAAGAGTCAAGTAATCCCAGCAGTACTCAGACCCATAGTCCCATCAGCACTAAAACACATAATCCCAGTGAATTATGACTCAAGTCTCAAACTCTAGAAGTCCCTGCCCCATGATTGCAGGAGGCTTCGGGGGCACAACTAGACATAAACCATAACAGGTGGGATTTGAATGCAGCGCATGACGCAGATAGCGCGTGTTTGTAAGTAGTACGTGGTGACCTCATTCCCTATAGGGACACAGCACATACACACAGAACTTCACAATCTCCTCCTTCTTACCAATTTCCTTGTCCTTTCCTCCCTCACCCTTGCCCAGTCTTTGAGTTCTCTTCCCTGTACCAGGATACATCTCACCGTTTCCTATGTCTGTTCTGTGTTTCTCACTTTATTTACTCAATGGATTTCTCATATCAAGTAAACCATGTGACATGTAAGCCCTGTGTCTGGTTTACTTCCCTTACCATTGTAGTGTTAAGATGCCTTACGACACATTATCGTGTGTCAATACCACTGTTAGTAGGGATCTAGGCTGTGGATATGCTTTTGTGTGGAGACATAGAAAAATAACCCAACCCATGGAAGAGTGTTCACACTCTTCTTAAAATCACTGTTCCACACAGAATTATAAATCCTCACCCAGTAGGACAGTAGGATACACCTAGGAAAGCGATCAGAAGCCTACCTTCTTATATCAAACACTTGGGGAGAGATGGAAAAAATATTCTTTCGTTGCTGCTGAGAATGCAAAATGATGGGTTACTTAGTAAAACAGCCTGACATTTATTAAAAGGAAAGTGTGAGCATCCATCAACCACATCATTCAGCAGTCACACAGCTCAGGACCAGGGAGACAGCTTGGCAGTCTAAGTGCCTGCCTGGAAAGTGCAAGGACCTGGCTTCCATTCTGGTATGACCTGCTGTGCCAGTCTTGCTCCGGGCCCGTCCTGCTGGCCACTGAAACTGGGCATGGTTGTGCATGCCTATAATCCCAATGCTGGGGAGGCTGGGGCAAGAGATTCATTATGAGTCCAAGCTATGCAGCAAGACCCTGTACCAAATATCTAAATACATAAAAAGGTCTTTAAAATTTTTCTTTGGAATTACAAAGCCAGTCATATGTTCTAAAAAATAAAATCATGTGTTCCAATAAGACTTACATATTCATGTTCACGGATGCTTTTGTAGTCAATTAAAAAACACAGTCAACTCAATGAAGGAATGAATTGAAATAGTGTGGTGCACCCAAGCAATGGTGGACAACTCACCCACAGAAGGGAAGGGGCTTCCACCCCAAACAGCATTAAAGTGAGTCTCAAGGGTATTGCACTGAATACCGTTGTCACTGTCAAAGCATTGCATGCTGTATGATTCCTCGAATATAACCTTTTCAAAGTGACAATTAATAGTGATTAAGGACAGATTAGGGGTTACTAGGGTAAGGGTTGGGGAAAATGCCACGGAATTCACGTCTCAGGGACAGAGTTTATGTACAAAAACATGTTATTAGGTACTCAGGTCACTGGGCAAGCATCGCAGAGTGCATTTACACAAACTAACACAGTAACAAGGTCATAGTGATGCACTGGATCTCACTGGAGCACTGCCAGAAATGCAGAAACGTTCCGTGGCACATGACTGGATGAAACGCTATTTTGCATAACATTTTTATATTCTCGTTGTGGTTACTTAGATTTATACACATGACAAAAACTACCCATAAAAACCATGAAGGAAGTCTTACATTGGCTTCTGAGTGCCTCTTTCTCCAAACCTCTTTAACAGAGCTTGGAAATCAGGTGCAGTCAGTAGCTCAGATCATGCAAGGTGCAAACACAGAAGGCGGTGCCAAATTCTGTCACCTAAAATACTGCCTTGTTGGAAAGCTGAGGATGTATTGCTCTAAGCTAGGACCACATAATCTTCTCCAAGCATCTTCTATTTATATTCTCTGCCAGACTAAAGCTGTAACCCTGCTAGCAGAAATCAGGTTTAGTAGGGTGTATTGTACTCCAGGCTCTAGTGTCTTATTGATGCAGGATAGTGGTCATTAATTCAAAGAACAGGGTGATGAGCAGAGAATCAAGAGTAGTGTGGAAAAGCAAGTCATGTTTTTGGTGTACAGAAGGTCTATAAAATCTTCAACTTGTGATTTGAAGGACATTGAATTTACCAAAAGCAAGCAGCTAAGGCTCTTTCTAAGTGTGACTACCAGTTTTTAATGTATGACTACACAAGCCCTGACAGATGAAGGCCAAGCTCCAGGGCTCATGCCCTGAAGAAGAGAGCGGCAAATGTCGCGCAGGTTCCAGGAAGCCCACGTTCAGCACTCCTTCAGATGTGGAATCGAGACCTCTGACCAAAGAAAATGCCATTTGCAACCTCTTCCTGACTTTGGATGCCACATGAAGATGTGATGCCTCACAAATCTAAGGTGGAAATCAAGACCAAAATCATCATCTAAAAAACCATGTGTATCTCTCAGGGTTTTACTAGAGGAACAGATATAACACAGGATGTACAAATGCATAAGAAATTATAAGATTGACATATGACAGTCAGCCAGAGAGTAGGATGCAGACTGGTGCAAAAGGCACTGGCCCCCTGGAGACGGAAGGATTCAGTCTCAGGTCTGGAGCTTGCTGCAGTGCTCTGTGCAGGTGCGTATCAGGAGGTTGATGGATCTGCAGTGGAAAGCTGATGAGTTGACACCAGAAGGCTGAAGGATCCAAGGTGGAGGCCAAAGAGTCTGTGATGTCCATGGTGACTGGGAAGACTGGAGCTCCTAGGAAATGGAAGGGACACACTTTGCTCCCTCAGTTTTCCTTTATGTCCTTTAAATGATGAGTCACTCTAAGGTGAGGCCTACATGGCCTAGTGTGGGGCCTTCAGGCCCTTGGGTGGGGCTTCCATGCCCAAGCGAGTGGAATTACTGAGCCAATTTAGTTAAGCTTTAATCTCTCAAGTCGACACAATGTATCAACCACTATAACCCACCCCTTGGCAACTTGGCAACTAGATGTACTTTTTTAAACCAGCCTCCAGATGCAAAGATATGTATGTAATTGTGCCTAACATGTTATACCTATACTGTGCATAAACAGAAACACATTAATTTTCTTACCAAAATAGAAGGTAAGGTTTTTTTTTTTTGCTTGATGCTTATGCTTAATTATTTCATAACTTTAACATTAGCATAGGTTTGATAATCATTAAGAGCTGGTATCAGGGGCCAGCTTGATACCTCAGTAGACTAAAGAGCCTGCTTAGGTCAAGTGCAGAGGCCAGATCCTGGGCGTGCTGGGCCGGCCCCACCTGCAGGGCACCAAGATGACATGGGTGTGGTGATGGACACCTGTAGTCCCAGCACTTGGGAGGCTAAAAACAGGAGAATCACTATGAGTCTGATCTGCACAGTGAAACCCTGTAGATCCTATCCTAAACACAGAAAAAAATAATGAAGAACCGGTATTAAATCTATCAATATTATATTGTAACAGAACCATGTAGGGGTAAAATAGTATAGTTATAATCCTCTTTTCTGTAGCTGATCATGGGCTTATAGCTGATAGAACTGCCCTTTTTTTTCTCTGTCTATTCTATATTCACTTGACCTTCAGCAAGCACCTCACCAGGTCTTGGTTCTTTCCCTGGTGGAGTGATTCATACCATTATTTTAAGGCTCTGGACTATTTACCATTGTGCCTGTATTAGGATGTTTTAGTTTTTTGTTGACTTTAATAACAGGGCATGGCAATACTCAGAGGCGCCCTAAGGAATCTCTTGCACTCCATGTATATTTTCACTTTCTTCCATTGTACAGTGGTAATCCAATTTTCTCTTGATATTCTTGCTCAGTCACCCCTGACAACAAATACTATGACCCCCTTTTTAGCTTGTTTCCTCAGAGGCATGCGGAGACCAAAGTGACCAGGGGGAAGGCTTAGCTTTTGGTTTAATGGTAACATTGCTGTATAAGCTTTTTTCCCTCTGGAACTAGAACTTCTAGGCCAGCAGAACATAAGGTCATGGGGACAGGAAGCAAAAAGTTTGCTGGTGGATCACTGTATCAGTCAGGGGTTTACTAGAGGAACAGATGTAACACAAGATGCACAAATATATGAAAAAATAAAAGATTGGTTTATGATGGTTAACCGCAGAGTTGGACAAAGAAGAGTGCAGAAGGCGTCTGCACACTGGAGACTGAAATATTCAGTCCAAGGTCTGAGGCTTCCTGCAGTGTTCTGTGCAGGTGCATATCAGGAGGTTGATGGGTCTACACCAGAAGGCCGAAGGATCCACGGCAGAGGACAAAGAGTCTATGATGTTCAAGCTGACTAGGAAGATTGGAGCTCTTCCAGGGAAATGGAATGCTCTAGCGATCCTCCCAGGGAAACGGAATGCTCTGTCAATCTTCTATTTTCTTTTATATCCTTTAAGTGATGCATAACTCTAAGGTGGGGCCTTCATACCCTATGGTGAGCCCATCCAGTTGAACTTTTAACTTCTCAGGTTGACACAGTGTGTCAACCACTATATCATGTAAACATCTCTAAGGCCAGGGAGAATAAAGGGCATAAGCACCCTTGTTCATGATAGGTAGCAAAGAACCCACACAATGTTCTCAGGTCTCACTAGGGATGGTCTCTGCAGATGCCATAGTTGTTTAGTTCAGCATTAGGAGACTTGCTGTTGAGGAGCTAGAAGACGATCTCCTAGGAGCCACATCTCATGTTCAAGGATGTTTCTGCTTGTGTTTTCATCATTTTAAAGCCACTTTAACACAGATGCAGCAAGACAAGTCACAGGTGCGTGGTGAGTGCGGTAAGAGTGCAGAACAGTCACGTGTGCTATGGTGTGTTTTACTTTGCTGTGTTATACTTTACACAAGCATGAGCTATAGCATATTTCTGAGAACAATTCAGCCTTTAGAGGAAATGGAGCTCTATAATATTTTATTCTCGTTTCATGATTAAATTTTGTTTCTCAGCTGAGAAGCATTGTAATTCGTGAATAAATCAAAGAATATGAGCTCAACCAAATTTGGTACTTATTTTAGTAAGGTAGTAATTCAGTCTTTTTGACAGAAATTCACTCTGGCCTGCTCTGAAATTTCCTTATTTTAAATTGGCATAAATGTTTATCTCATAGAACTTCTCTGGAGATTAAAACTCATGTGGTCATGTAGAGCAGATCCATGAGATCTTGTTTCCCTCCCTGGGTATTTGCTGATCAGATCTATGAAATGAAATTTGTGTGTCATAGACACACACTGCCAGAATTCCAGCAAGCTTCCCACCTCCGCGTCACTTCTCTAGGTATTGTCTTTCTGTTTTCTCTTACTGGACATTTAAGAAAGTCTTGGGTTACAGTCGTTATTACTCCTAGTTTACATGGAGAAAAGCAAAACATTAAGAGGCTAGATGACTTCCAAATGATGAAGCACTAATAAGAGAGGCACTCAGAGCTTCAATCCAGAAGCAAGTTTTATCTTAACAAATGTTAAATAGACATATAAATTCAGAACAACCTTGAATGCTACAGGGCATCTCAACACTGTACATTTGGTTGAAATATAGGCTTCCCCCGATACACGCTATTAATTTTCCACAGTAAGACTCTAGAGTTGAGTGGTAGCAGGTGGAAGAAGGAAAATGTGACTTGGCAGAAGCGAGCCTTAGGTTTCTGCTCGCTCATGACTTCGCCTTTCACCGAGATTTCTTGTCCCTCTCCCGCATGCATCCGCGCAGATGTCTGGCTTCCATCTTGTCTCTGGAGGAGCTGCCAGCAATGCAGGGAGGCTTTTGTCATCCAAGCCGAGTCGAATGAGTCAAAATGGGAAATCAGTCCTGCGGAAGCAGAGGCCAGCATAAGCCGGAGGAGACGGAACTGCGAAGCGTGTGGGGAGGATCAAAGCCCCTTGAAGGCAAAGAATTAAATGAAGACTCCTCAAAGGTCTCTCAGCGCATTCGCTAATGTAGCTTAGTTCCAAGCAATGCTGCCTGGTATTTGAATTGATTAAGCAAGGAAACAATCTGCGGGAGGTAGTGCTACTATTTTTGTTTTTTAGTATCTTTTGAAATATTCCTAGAAAAGTCCTGCTTCTGTCCTGGCTGCCCACAGAGTTCCCACAGCGCACACAGGAGCTGAGTCTTGCTGTCCCAGCATGGTTGAGAGCTGTCGCATCTCAGAGCTGAGTGCTACTGCGGCTTGAAAAGGCAACGGCAGACTGAACACCATCAGCAAAGGTGGCCTCTCCTTCTTGTTTGTTTCTATCCAAGGATAAGTCAATGTTTTAGTCTCTTTTAATTCACAAATATTAATTTTTATTTGCAGTCATTTCATAATTTAATTGAGAGTCAGGTTCTACTGAATGTCATATCCAAGTCATCAAATTCCCTGCTTCTTGCCACGGGCAACCGTTTGTGGTTAAGGACGACAAAAATATGTCTGCGGGAAAATGGGCATGACCACTATTGGTGCTTTCCTTGAGGGAGAGATGATGACATGCTCCCATTTGCATCCTCAGGGTTTACCAGAACGCTCATACATTCCAGAAATTTTAAAAAATGTTAATGGAGGAATCAAGCAAAATACACTGTTCATCTGCGAGAAGGAAGAGTAGGAGATCGCAGTCTTCCAAACACCTACTAGCTCGGAACCTTGTCAGGAGTAGAGGTATCTCTGGGAGAGTTCCGGAGAGCTAGAGATACAGTGGCAGGAGGAGCAAGCAAAGGAGAAGAGCGGCGCTGACAGGCATACAGTGCCATCCTCCAGCCGGCAGGATTGTCCTTGGGATGCGCTGGCCAGCACTGAGCATCACCCTTCTGCTAGGGAAGCAGAGCAGACGGGTGGGGCCGCAGCCTCCCGGGCCTCCTAAGTGCCTCTCAAGAGGTGAACAGCTGTATCGCACTTCCCGGATGTCTGGGAAAATTGCCATGGCCAGGACAACTGGAAGCGGCTAAAAACCAAAGAGAAAGGCAGGAGCCGTGCACTGTAGCCAAGGAGCAGGTGCCACGGCTGTCCCAAGCTGCTGCGGTTTACATTTTGGATGGCCCCACAATCCCGCATGTTAGCAGAGGGCTTTGCGAAGTAACTGGATCGCAGTGTGCTGGAGCTGACATGACCTGTTGTTGAGAGATGAGTCTGGGCAGCGGCCAGCCGGCAGGTGCCCTGGCAGGGTCTGGACCCATAACCGAAGACTACCCTTTCCCAGATGACTCCTCTTCATCCTTGTTCTGTAAACATTCAGGTGCCAACCAAATACTTTGCTGCTGCTGCAATGCATGCAAAGAAAGCCAATGCAATTGCCAAAGAAAACCACCAGAGGAAAAGAGAGAAGGGAAAGAAAAAATAGTGACACCCATTCGTGGAAGATGAGCCTCAGAACGATGCTGTTTAAAGTGCTTATTCCCACGGCCCATATAAGAGGTGGGGATTTGGATTATATTAATCCCAAACAAGGAGTCTTTCTTGATTTGACATTGGATATGGCCCTGGGGAAAAAGAAAAGAGTGGAACCATTGGCCAGCCTTATCAGCTTTCCATATCTGTTTTCTTTAGAATCCAATAAAGTTGCTTGTTGACAGGGAATCCATCAGATACTGAAGCAGCAGAAGGACAAGGAGCTGCTTTTGCAAGAGGAGTTAATCTGATGCAGAAGATGTTAGATGATGAAATCCACGCAGATTTTTATGATGCTGCACCAGAAATAATGCCAGACCTGCATCCATTAAAGAAGAAATTGAGAAAGAGGTTTCCAAAGCTCCGTAGAAATTCTATTGGCTGTGACATTCCCAAAGTGCTTGCATTATTTAAAAATGGACATAAAATTAAGGTAGACGAAGAGGAGAACTTTCTCAAGGCCAAAATAGCAGCGTTGGGTACATCATGTAACCAGGTAGCAGCCAATCTGCAGACAGTTATTAGTGAAGTCTGCAGGCACCAGCCACTAAGTCTGGGTCCCTGTGTGGTTTGTGTTTTCATTCCCAGTTCAACAAGTAAAGGTTTTCTATTGAGGATTGATTCATTATTGCCTTCAGTTTCTCCAAAACTGAAGAAAATAAAGAAGCTGCCTAAGTGTGGGGGGGTACAGGCTGGAGAGGGACACTGAGCTGACCTGGCGGGGTGCACCATCCTCCTTGCTCCTCCTCTCTCTCTTGGCTTCCTGGCTGCCCTTACGTGAGCCCCCCCCCCCCCCACCGCCACCTGGCCCTGCCACTACATCCTCCCTGCCTAGAACTTGGCTTACTATGTCCTGAAGCTCAAAATCACGGGAGCCAGAATAAACTCATCCTTTTTATTTAAGTTATGAACACTGGGTGTCTTATCTCAGTGAGAAGAGAGCTATTGAGCCAGCCAAGCACTCTGGTCTGGCAAGGACCTCAGCGTCCCTCATGGTAAGGACTTCCGTAGGCTTCGTGCCCATTCCTGGCCCTCTGCAGTTTTCCCTGACAAGGGCCTTGTAGCTTCCAGCTTTGCAGCCTCCAGCTGGCTGCCCTGGCAAACTCCATCAGAGCCACTTCCAGGGTTTGAGTCCAGAACCCAACACGTATCTGACTCCATCCTCTGTAGACACCAATGTTAACCCTGACCTCCAGTGTCCTGACCTCCAGGCTGTTGGAGCCAGCAGCACCACTGAGGACTCCAGCAGCTCTAGCTGTCACCTCCTACGGGTCACAGAGCTGACACCCCAGCTACCTAAGCTGTTAAGCTGCCATGTTCCTAGAGGCTCTGTTATGGTTTGTGTCTAGGTGTCCCTCCAAAGCCTCATGCGGTCATGGAGCTGCTTCTAGAATTTGTAACTGATTATTGTGGAAAATGGGTGCTGCACCTCCCCTGGGGCAGGTGATTTGCATTTCATTATAGGGTAGGAAGAGAAGTTGAGCTGCTACTGCCTCTCCCTGCACTCTTGCTCTTAACTGTCGCCATGAAAGGTTGCCCTCTGCCATGTGCCAGTGTGCTTTGGAGCCAGCTGAATATGGACTGAAACCTTCAGTAACTGTGAGCTAAAGAAACCTTTCCTTCTTTCATTTTGAGCGTTAGGTATTTGTCCCAGCAACGAGAGAAGAGTGAGACAGGCTCCAAGACCAAGCAGTCACCAGATAGATCCCGTGCCATGGCGATTTCCAGAAGGCTTTTCCACTTCCTGTTCCTGGGTGCATTCCATTCTCCAATTCTCCCTCCAGAGATGAGATCTCAAAGTTTGAGGAGCTCTTACTCTAGGAACTGAACCCAAAGAAACAAGACTCAGGAGTTGTCTGACAAGATAACCAATCCTTCTAAAGAAGCTTCGATAGCTCTTTTAAAGAGCTATTAAAAAAAATTCAAGTGAACAATAAAATTAGGAAAATAATACAATATTAAAATAAGCTGAGGAGGGAAAGAAAATATGAAAAAAATCAAACAAACGCTGAGTGAAAGAATTCAATGATTTGGCTACGAGAAATCAGCAGAGAATGTCAAGAGTGAGCTCAACCCTACAAGAAGGGTCAGAAATGCCAATGATTATTTTGAAATTGTCTAATCAGTGGAAAACATGGAACATAATAAAAATTGAACGGACACAAGACACAGGGGCCTTCAAAAAGTGAGCTAATAAACACATTACTAACGTCCAAAAGAACACATAACAGAAAAGGGGACAGAAACGTGAAAGAAATAATAACAGAAACTTTCTCCAACTGGAGTGGGCAGTCAGCAACCAGGAGAGAAGAGAAGAGGCTGGAAGATGGCAACTGTGTGACACAGAGAAGGCAACGGTAAGACGTATCACATGGATGGGAAGCAAAGACAAATGGAATTTTGGAGGAGCAAAAGAACCACTCATCCTATATAAGGAAAGTTTCACAAGATGACCCATAGATTTCTCAATAGAAGCCTCACATCTTGGAAAAGTGGGCAAATATATTCAAATTAATTAAAGGAAAATAGTGCAGCCAAGAATGCCCCACTTAGCAAGTATTTGCTTCAGAAATAAAACCCATATATATGTACACCTTTCTGAGATGGAGTTTCACTGTGTAGTTCAGGTTGTGCTTCAACTTTGTAGCCCAGGTGGGTCTCAAACTCACAATAAACTTCTTGCTTCAGCCTTCCAAGTGATGGGATTACAGGTATGTCCCCAACCTGTGGCGTATATTTTGCATATATATACACATATTCATGCACATTTGTATATATGTATATATTTAAATTTGATGTACTATAATGTCAATGTTGATATGTAAAACCATTATATCTTTAGCATAATTTTTTAAAAAAATAAGAGCCAGCCAGATAGTTCAGTGCACTAAAGTGTCTGCTTAGGCAGAGCGCAGTGGCGAGGGTTCAGTTCCCAGCATGCCATGCTGGCCCTGCCCCTGGGGCGTGCTGAGATGGTGATTGAGACTAGGCTTGGTGCCTATAATCCCAGCACTTGGGAGGCTGAAAACAGGACGATCACTATCAGTCCAAACTGTGTAGTGAGATCTTGTTAATAAAAAGTAAATAAAATAATTATTGATGTATATACAATATACAAAAGCTAGCAATTGTGACATTAAAATTATACAGTAAAGGATGAGTAAAATCTAGATTTGCATGCAAAGCTGAGCTGCTTTCAGCTTACAATGGACAACTGTGAAATGTTGCATGCAATCTTCATCATAACCACTCAGCAAAATAGTGACTACTGAGATGCCAGAGATAAAAAGACGGAATCAAAGCACATTATCAAAAAATATCATCAAACTACAATTGCAGGCAACAAAGGCAGAAGAAAAAAGAGAGCTTTTATATTATCCAGGAAAAGAAAAGTTAAGAGATGCCAAGTATAAGCCCTTACTCATTTTAGATAGGGATGGGGTAAGCTGCCCAACCAAATGACACAGAAAGACTGAGTGGGAAAAGAAAAACAATACCATCACATGACCTACCAGAGCCAGATAATTAGATATCAAGAAGCAGAGCAACAGAAAAACGTATTTCATTCTAAAAGAGACCAAACCGAGGACAAACTTATATTAAATGTATATTAGAAAAAGAATAGACTTTAAGTCAAAAAGCATGCTCTGTGTGAAGTAGGTCCTTATATAAAAATAAAGAATACTAGAGTGAAGGTACAGTAATTTTAAGTATACATGCACCCAGTGTGAGGCCATCTACATATATAAGACAAATACTGACAAATCCAAAGGGAAAAAAACTGACAAGAATACAATGGTAAGACTGGGCGTGGCGGTGCGCGCCTGTGATCCCAGCTCTTGGGAGGCTGTAGACAGGTGGATCACTATGAGTCTGACCTAGTAGTGAGTCCCTGAACACCCTATAGACTCTTCCCTAAAAAAATGCAAAAGAAAAGAAGTAGTAATAGTACAGCAGTAGTAGTAAACCATTATCTCACTTTAAATGTTGAAAAAGAAAAGAAAAAAGCATTCAGGCAGCACATCAGTTAGGGAACAGCAGGCTTACAAAGTGTTACAGCCAAGGTGCACCTAAGCAAAATACAGAGCACTTTCCACCACCAACAGCAAAGTGTATGTTTCACAGGCACTGGGAACATTCACCAGGTAACGTGCTAGACAGCAAAAGGAGCACGTAGAAGGTTCAAAAAGAGGGAAGCCATACAAAGTCATCGCAGAGCTCCATAGAGGGGACCACGAAATTAAATTTAATCAATCAATCAATTAATTAATGAGATGCACATTCTCACTACACAGATCAGACTCGTAGTGACTTTCCGGCATTAGCCTCCCCAGTGCTGAGGTTATAGGTGTGCACCACCATGTCCAGTTTCAGGGCAGGCATGGCATGCCTGAGGTGCTGACTGTGCCACAACATGCAGCACTGGGCATCAAACCTGGGACCTTGTGTTTGCAAGCAGGAGTTTAGATCACTGAGCTATCTCCACAGCCCCTGGAAATAAGAAATTAATAGCAGGGAAAAATAGAAAAATGCATGTACAAGTGGAAATTAAGCAACACAATGTAAAAGCATTCATTAGGAAAAAAAGGAATTAAAAGAGAACATAAAAATATCTAAAGAAAAATTATCAAGAAAATACAACTCACCAAAAGTTATGAGTTGTACCAAGAGCAATAGTAAGAGGAAAATCTACATCATTAAATAGCTGCCTTGAATAGAAGAACTATTTTAACTAAGTAATGTCATTTTCCTGTAAGCATATGAGACAAAGAAGGAAAAAATAAATTCCAAGATAATGGAGATAAAACAAAATATAGATTACAGCACAAGTAAATGAAATTCAGAATACATAAAAACAAGAAAAATATGCAAGCAAGATTAGATATTTGAAAAAAAGTGACAAAAGTGATAAATCCTAATGTGGAGAGAGAGAGAGAGAGAGAGAGAGAGAGAGAGAGAGAGAGAGAGAAACAGAGACAGAGACAGAGAGAGAAACTAAGATGAATAAAATTAAAAATGAAAAAGGAGCCCCTGGATAGTGGGCAGTCAAGAGGGAGTCCAGAGACTCCAGCCAACAATTTCAGCGTGGAGTTGGATGGACTAGAAGGAAGGCTATGCCCCTAGAAGCACACAGCTTAGCAGGGTGCATCAAGAAGCATTAGGAAAGCTGAACAGACACAACCAGGGTACTTTTTCTCTTCTTATACATTTCTTTCTTTCTTTCTTTTTCCAGTTTTGCACGCATGGATCTGATAATGTGAGTCACTGGTGGGAAGACAGCAAATGCTACAAAATTCATATTACTTTGTTAAGGGAAAATCTGTGTCACCTATAATTTTTTCTGTTTTAATTCTAAATTTTATTCTCTTTAAAAACTAAAAATATAAAACATTTTCCTATGAGAAACACCCAGGACCAGATGGTTTCACAGTGGATCCTACCAAACATTCAAAAAAGTAACTCTAACACTTCTTAAATTTACCCCAAAATGACATGAGGAAGAAACATTCTCACACTCCTTTTAGCAGAACAGCATCACATGAAAGCATGCACACAAATAAAAATAGAAAAAAGAAAATGAGTAGCCAGGTTCCTCGATACCCAGGCAAAAACTTGCGATAAAGTTGAGCAGTATGTAGAAATGGTCACATATTATAATCATGTAGGATCGATCCTTAGGGTGAAAGAACAATCAACATTGTGAAAATCTTTTATTTTCTTATTTTTTAATTTAATGAGAAAAAAGATAAAATAGCAATGAAACAGTTTCACAACAGCTTAGTAGGACAGTTACAATAATTAATACATTGCATATTGTTGTCTCCCTAGTACTTATCCAGAGGACAAGACACAGACTAGATATCTTGTCTAAACTATTTTAGTACAAACCTTTCTTCTCAATGAACTAAAAGAAAGCAGCTACATATCTATCCTGACTATCTTATGTATAAATATTTTTTTTTTCACAACAAAATACTATTTTATTTATACTTTTGCAAAGTTAGTAATGTGTGACACAATCAATACAGTAGACCAAAGGAACAGAATGAAAGATAAAAATGCTGTAATCATTCTAAGAGAGGCAGAAAATGACTTTACAAATTCATCACTTTTTCATGGTAAAATTGTCAACGAAGTAGGTACTAGTAGAAATGATCTCAGTAAAAGAGCTCATTTAGGAAAAACTCCACACTGGAAATCCATCTACAGGGAGCAACTGACAGCGTTTCTTACAAGATCTTAAATAAAACAAGGGCTCCTTTTATCCCCACTGCTATTTGACATATTGTAGGGAGTTTTAGCCAGGTCAGGCAAGAAAAGGAAATAAAAGACATTGCAATTGGAAAGAAAAATACTATTATTTGAAGGTAGGATGATTGTATAGATAAACTCTAATGACTGCTAAAAAACAGTTAAAACTAGTTCACCGCAGTAGCAGAATAGAAAACCAACATAAAACACATCAGTATCATTTCTATATAGCGATAAACCCTCTGAAAGAAAATTCAAGAGCCATCTCATTTAAGTTAACAAAAAATAAGTGAATGAAACACTTTGGAATTCACAAAATTAACTAAAGGGATCAAAGACATACATACCAAAAATGATAAGCCATTACTAAAGGAAACTAGAGGATACGAATAAAGAGAGATGCAGCTGAGATTTACTGAGTGGGAAAAATTAATCCTGTTGAGATGCTTACACTAACAAATGTTCTATATATTTAATGCAATTTCTATCAAAATTTTAACAGCATTCTTGCTGAAGTACAAGAAGCAACCATACTATTCATATGGATGCAGAAAAGTTCTCCAAAACCCAAAGAGTTCTGAGCAAGAACAACAAATATAGAAGCATCAAATTACTTAACATTAGAATATAGTACTGAACTCAAACAATAGACAATAGATTATTCCAAATGAGAATAGAGCAGAAGTGGTTCAGCCAATAGAACAGAAAAAAGAAATTAACACATGATTGGCACAGGTAAAAAAAAAATACAGAGTGAAGAGAAGGATAATCTCTTCATTCAGTGCTGCAGTAAAAATAATATCACATCAACAAAAAGATTTGGACCACAAATATCACACTGTAGAAAAAAATCAGCTCAAAGCAGTAACTCAACTTAATGACACGATGTTAATGCATGAAATTGCTAGAAGAAAACAGGGGAAAATGTTACACAAATGCACATGAGGCAAATTCACAACTAAGCACCTTTGTTGGTCAAAGCAAGGAAGGAATAAACCAAAAAGGTAACTAATAGGAAAAATGTGTAAGACATAGATTCAGTTAGGAGCTACTCTCTTGTTTAAAAGAGATTTGACATCTTTACAGAAAACAAGAAGTACTTTAAGCAATAGGCAAAGAAAGTTAAAAGACATTTCTCAAAAGGACACACAAATAGCCACAAGGTATAAATGACAATACTTAGCACCACCAGTCATCAGAAAAATGTAATTTAACACTAGAGAGAGCCATTACTTTAGATCTGGAACAATGGCTTATCAAAAAAACAAACCAATCCTTAAGTTCTTGACTTCCATTCAGCTGTGTTATGCCTCTCCATTTTTATTTCTTCTTTTGAGTTCTTACGCTAGGGAGACTATATGATATTTACACATGTAGGCCTGGTTTATTTCACTTATGAGTATAAGTTCAAGATACATCCACTTATATATGTGTGGCAGTTGATACATTGTGTCAACTTGAGGAAGCTTGGCTGGATGGGCTGGACTGGTTCCAGGCTGTGGGGATCCCATCCTGCAGGATGCTGAGGGCCTGCGCTGGGATATAATTGAAAGACTTTGTGCACCCAGCCCAGCCCAGCCCTGACATGGCTGCTTCCTGCCTGGCCCACCCTGCCCAGCTTCCTGGGAGAAGTCCTTATCTTTGGAGGAGCTTGATCTTCACAGCACTTTGGAGGAACTCTGGAGCCAGGGGAGTATGAACTGAAACCTTCACAAACTGTGAGCTAAATAAACCTTTCCTTTCTTCATTTTGAGAATCAGGTATTTGTCCCAGCAATGAGTAAAATGCAACTAAGACAATATGAAGTCTTCTAGCTTATCATTCTTTATAGCTGAGTAATATGCCATTGTATAAAACACCACATCTTTTTCAACCATTCTTCAGGTGACAGGCATTTTGGTTGTTGCCAAGATCTAGCTATCATAAATTGTGCTACTATAAACATAGGTGCACAAATATCACTATGGTATGATGTTTTTAGTTCTTCTGGGAAAATTTCCAGTAGGAGGATAGCTGGATTGAATGGGATTTCCAGTTCTAGTATTTTAAGGAATCTCCACACTGCTTTCCATAATGGTTGCACTAGTCTGAATTCCCACCACAGGTGGAGTAAGGTTCCTTTTTCCCCATAGCCTCTCCAATATTTGTTGTTGGTTGATTTCTTTATGATGGCCATTCTTTCTGGGGTGAGATGGTATCTAAGTGTTTTAATTTTCATTTCATGGATTAAACAAGTAAGAGGACAGCAAACACAAAAGTTAGGAAACATGGCAGGGGCAAAACCATGAACTTATATACATGGAATGAATTAGACAATGGTCTTTAGAATCTGCAGCAGGTTTTTGACACTGAGGATAGCAATGTATAATACTAAAGCCATGCTTGGAATACCTGTCATTCTGGGCTTTTAGATGTGTGCTGCTTCTAATGTCATTTCAATTATTGCTATACTCTCTCTCTCAAGTAAATGTTTCCTTTTAAAAAAAAAAAGAGGTAATAAAAGAGGTTAAGAGACAAGAAAAAAAAAGCCATAGGATTGACCTGCTACAACTTTGTATATGGTTAGATTTCTAAATTTCTGTGTAGGGGCCGGCGAGATGGTTCAGTGGTCTAAAGCACCTGCTCTGGAAAGCTCAGGCAACTGCAGGGACTGCGGTTCGATCCCCGGCACCACATGCTGTGCCAGCCCCACCACCAGGGCAGGCTGAGCCAGCCATAAAATAAATAAATAAAGAAACAAACAAAACACAACAAGCAAACAAATAAATAAATAAATAAAATTTAAAAAAAAATAAATAAATTTCTGTGTAAAAAAGCATAACTTTTTTAGCACATTCTATAGAGATTTATTAGAATATTAGTGACTGATGGAAAATACTGATTCCATGTTAAGTGTAAGGCATTTGATACTCAGAAAGACAGTGATGTTAAGCTCAAGCATCTATGTTATACAGTAATACTGTCACTACACTTCTCTTCTGGAAGGTTAACAACTTAAGTAGACAGAGCAAAAAATTAGAGAAAAAGAAGGACTCCAAGGATAGCCAATATTTTGACCCTAGTCTCTCTAGGTCAGTGAGGACTCAGGACATAAAAGAACCTGTGTTATAGATCCTATAACTCAGTGGTGTCCCAAATTTTCTATTGAAGGAGTTTATGGGGCCACAGAGGAAAGTGAACAATGATGTATAGTGTTCCTAAGGAGAGTCATCTAGAGAGAAAACATTCTTTTAGGCTTTCGCAGATAGCAAACTACTCAAACAAAAACTGTGACTCATCCAGATGGCTGACACTGACAAAAGTTCTGCATAATGCTGTACATGGTTTCAAGGTAAATCCTGAGGGGATTTGACTGACCTTGTCAGATGCCAAAGTTACATATTTTGTTATATAGGTCTTACTTTAACTTGGCCTTAACCATCCAGTAGAAAAGCTTAACCAAAAAGTATAAAAAGTAAAACCATATTAGTATACTGAGCTGTAAAATGTTCAAGTCAACAGCTTCTGACATTGCTAATTCTGCTTATAACCCACTATTATTATGGACTACTAGACTATACTACTTTCTCTTAATTCAATGAGAAGAAATATTTGTACCAATAGTGTT
>PVKN010009263.1:0-10729 GCA_004027915.1 Capromys pilorides
AAAAAAAAAAAAAAAAAGAAAAGAAAAAAAGAAGAAATTTCCAATGAACACAATATTAGAATATCAACACTGTAAATAAAGATAGACTACCTGTCAATTAGGCACTGTAGCACTGAGCCACATTAGAGTCTGAAGAAAAAGGGAAAATATGCAGTTCTGATCTTGTTTTTATTTATGCTGTTGCTCTTCTGTTCACCATGGATGAAGCTCTCCTCAGTCCCAGCTGTGCTCGAGAGCCTCTCTGATAAAGTCTGCACTGCACCTGCTATAGGAGAAGGATTTCCCCTGCCTAAAGTCTCCAATTCAGATGATTTTCTTTTCCTTCCCACATTAGTGGCAAAAGGGCTGGCTTTTAAATTTTATGAGATGACACCTTGGACTCTGGATTCCAACACTTATTCAAATTGCAGTGTCTTTATGTTGTCTTCTTCCAAAGGCTTTTCTTCTCGATGTTTATCACAGTGACACCAGCTTTTTATGACGCTCTGAAGTGCTTCACAGAAAACGGAGAGCATTTTAATACCACTGATTTACTCTTTCAGGTCTACAGTAATTTCCTCACTGCCTAATTAGAAAGCTTGGCTTAATTTGCTCTACACATAATGTTTACTGATGCGCATATGGTGCCACATTTCAGGAAACTGTCCCCAGAACAGGTATTCCTGTCAGACTGGAGCAGGAAAATGTCCTTCAGATACAGAAAACAAATTCGAAGAAGTTTGTCTTGACGAAGAACATTCCCCAGGGAAAGAGGGAGAAAGTCCTACCTCTCTAACTTGCAGAATAAGGCTATTATCTCTTTAAGCTACTTGTTTTAAAAGCTGATTAATTGTGTGGCTACATATGTCTAAAGATTTTAAGAGTAAGGTTGCCTACACAGATTTAAAACTAACTTCGCAAATTGAGGGTAGACAGAAATTAGGAGAAAGGAAAGAAGAAGAGCAAGCGGTAGTCTGTCTGGGGGACATTTCTCAACTATCCTTGGAAGGAATTATATTGATTTTAAGGTCATGGACTCTCTGAGATAGAAGAGCAAGAAGTTTTCTGTTAGCCTTTTGGAGATTTCTCTTAGCCATGTTTAGAGATGGGTGATCATTCCTGGTACCAAGAGCTGGAAGCTTTATTGGGTTGTTTTAGTTGTAGAAAATTAGGTAACCTTGCGGTGGCAAGATATCTCAGCGGACTAAGCACTTGGTTATGCAAACTCAGAGACCAAGGTTCAATCCTTGGTAGCACATGCCATGCTGGCCCTGCTCCCAGGGTGTGCTGAGCATGGTGATGCACAGCTGTAATCGCAGTTCTGGGGAGGCTGAAAACAGGTGGATCACTATGAGCCTGAGCTGCATAGTGAGAGCCTGTACAAAAAAAAAAAAAAAAAAAAAAGAAAAGAAAAAGAAAAAGAAAAAGGAAATTAGGCAACCTTGTAGTTACCAACTATTGTTGTTCCTATGGTTGATGCAAAACAGAGCTCACTCCAAGCTGAAGTCCCAGATAAATACTAAATGAAGAACTGGAGACAGTGTTGCAACAGGAACTGTTATTGCAGAAAAAGGGCTAGGCTCCCCCTCATTTGCTGTGCTGCTGCACATCTTGAGCATTAAGAATGTTTAGACTTAGCAACTGAGGGCTGGCGGCCTCTTGTCCCTAAGACAGCTGAACTCACCAGCTCTTGATCCTTTGATCCATTGCTTCCAACTGTACAGAAAAGCCAAGCTCTGCTCTGAAGCTACCACTAATTTGCTGTCTATGTTTTTTTGTTCCTTTTTTATTGAAAATCTTTAGAGTGCTTCAGAGAGCACTTACTATCAAAAAAGATTATTTTTTAAACAAAGTGTTGAAATTCCAATAATAAGATTAAATGTCTTACTGACAAAAAGCTCCTAAGTTACAGGACCCAAGTGAGCTGCCTGACTCTGAAGCCCATCCTTTTAATGATTAGTGTTTAAAGTTGGTACACTTTTGTGTTAGCTTACAGCCCTTATTAAAATCTCCCTAAATGGAAAAGCATAAGGTAAATATCAATTATTAATGAATTTTGAGTTTCTCTGCAATAATCATTATAAGCTTCTTGTTTAATATAATCACTAATATTTCTTCCCTAAGCTATGCAGATCTGTGTCCATTTACAAAACTGAACAATGAATACAACATGGATAATCTTTTAATTAATCTTTGGGATATATATATATAAAAAAAAACCTCATTTTAGCCAGTGATTATACCTGATTAAATGCACATTAGAAAAACATCAGACCAAACTGCGAGATAGTTCAGTGATCTAAGCACCAGTCTGGCAAGCAGAGGGACCTGGGTTTGATCCCTTGCACTACATGCTATGCCAGCCCCAGAACTCTGTGCACACCAAGTTGGCTATGAAAACTGGGCATAGTGGCACATGCCTGTAACCCTAGTGCTGGGAAGGCAGAAACGTGAAGATTACTATGAGTCTGAGCTGCATAGAAAGACACTGTACCAAACAAATAAAGAAAATAAAGATTAGGGGAGAGAGAGAGAGAGAGAGAGAGAGAGAGAGAGAGAGAGAGAGAGAGAGAGAGAGCTATGTGTTATATTCAGTGAGAAGTGGTAGAAAGGTTTGTGCCAAGCATTCCCCAATTACAAGCTGTAAGGAAAATGGGGATAGGAGATTTTTCTATCAGATCCAGCTATACATGCTTGTCAGAAGGTTCGGTGTTTCACCAATCTCAGCCCCATTCTCTTGTCTTCCAGAATTCCTTAGTTTCTCACTCCAATCCCACTGAACTGTTAGGGACAAGACTTTTATATTTCTGATTCATTGAACCTCAAAGTGGATCAGGCCATCGTAGACAGGTACAGTCTAAACTGCAGCCACAGAAAGGGCTGGACAACACTTTGGGCAAAGCAGCCTGGGAGTTCTGAGAGACCTGATAGTGAGAGAGGGAGGGAACAGAATTCAAAGAGTGTGGAGAAGTCACCACTAGTGAGCCATACTTGGTAGAGCAGATTTCTTGCAGCCCTTCCTTTTAAATTTCCAAGCTCAAACAATGTGCCTCTGAGCTGTATATATAGATTCCAAAATAACTAGTTGAAAATGGATGACTTCTAATGGACCTACTAGCCACGGTGCCTATATATTTCCATAGCAACCAGCTTGCCTACTGCATGTATGGTAAACTCTGTGTTTGAGAAGTCTTTAGAAGTGATGTTAGTGCTGCTGCTGATTTAGGGAGTATGATTAACCTGCCTAGGCTAATACATCTCTCTTAAACAGGCCAGGCAGTCTAGCCAGATACCCTCCTGTTCCACAGAAGTTTTAGGAAAAGTTAGTATTTACACTTAACTTTTCCTTTTCTTTGCCTCAAAGATTTTGCTAGAGAAAGAGTTGCACAGGGATCCTGGAATAAACTATGTTTTCTAGCAAAGTGAAGGACAAAGAAAGAACAAAGGAAATTTTGGTCAAATAAAACCCATCAAACTGACGACTTGGTGGATCTTAGAGGCCATCATTGGCCTTCTCCTTGCTGTTTTCCATAAGTGTACATTGGCTGGGGACAGCAGATGTTCAGTTGTACATAAGGAGTGGGTGAATGGAGTGTGAAACAGCCTGGGACTTCAGTAGCAACTGCTGGACAGAATGAGAGGAATATGAGACTAAAACCCACTCAGGAAGCCATCTAGAACACTCCTTGACAAATCGCTGCCACTGACTCAAATCCAACTGTCTTCTCATTGATAGGAAGTTGTTTCCACTGCATTTGTTCTCCAACTTCAGAGCTAAGGAGTTAGGACAGAGACCAGCTGGTCCACCAAGACAAACATCCATGCTATGTAGACTTTTACAGAAAAAATTACCTGACAACTCCTGCTCTAAAAATAAATCTAGCTTGAGAAGAAACAAATGTAGTAATGGAGTAAGAGGCAACCAGTTCCTGAAAAGCTGAAGAACTTTGAGCTCTCTCCTGCTTTTCTTTTGCATAGTGACAACACCAATCATTTTACAGGATTTCTACTGACGTGGCTTTATGGAGCAATCATTGAGCTTCTGTCTGAAATGAAGGCTCTCTAGGGAAAAATTTAGCAGCTATTGGAAATGCAAAGTTGTGCAATAATTACAGACAGGAAGTGAAACAGAACCAGAAGTAGGAAGAGAGAAAATAGTTTACAGACACAGTTATTGGTATCTGGAGTAAAGTAGGAGAAAGTGGTGGATGTTCTTCACTTTTAGAAAGCATGTCAGGCTCTTTGATGACCACAAATAATGAGGAGGCTTTGGGAATGCTAACATCCACTTGTGTTACAAAGTGAATATCATTCGTCTTGCATATTTCAAAGCACAATTAGTTCAAATTACACAGCCTGCCTAAGCAGGATAAAATTTCACTTGTGTAGTACCTGGAAAACACGGGGACTGGTAAGTTAAGGTTTTGCTTCCCAAGCATTCTTATGTATATCATAAGAATTCTCCTGAGATCTGTAGTCAAGTGTTACAAAGTGGAATGGCAAGAAATATGGGATGACTGCCTGGTACAAATCCTACCGCACTTTATCAGCTATGTAGAAACTGACCCCATCCTAAAGAAGTAGCCATTTTGGAGACCTCTGTCTATCTTTCTTCAAGATCATTAGTTGAACACTTCCTAAAGGCTTCTGCTGGTAACCTGCCATCAGATCTACCTCTTTAGTGATTGTCTCTCACAAATGCCAATGCAGTTGTGAGGGATGAAACAATTTTTAGCTGCATTTTGCAAGGGTCCTTGCTGTAGTGAACTTATCTTGTTAAACATGGACCTCTTGACTCCCACACATCGTTCAAGCAGCTGTACATACTGAATCCCAGAAAAAGGAAGACAGGTGTTAGATGTCTTGGGTTTTCTCTCATGGAAATAATGATGAAGGGTTTTCAAGGCTGGGAATGAAGAATGAAAAGAAAGGAGACTTTTGTTGAAATAAGATTTGTGAACTTGAATAACCAAGTCTATAAACACATAGACTACCACATAGCTACAACAGTGCTCTTCTTAGAATGAGAAGACGTGATGCTGGCATTTGCTACTTTATCTGCTGAAACAATGAAGATAAGGAAGCAGCTTGTGCCTCCAGGATGACTCTGTAAAGAAGGTCAAATGAAACAACAGCAAGGAAATTCTCTGAAAGCTGTCAAAACAGGACTAGCACCGAACTATTATCATTACCATTGTTATGATGATTATCACTATTTTTATTATTGGAAATAAGTCACTAGAAACTTAGCAAACCTTCCAAATATGCAGAAATATAGGATTGCAAATATACTTTTGGGTCTAAGTTAAGGTATCAGAACAAAAAAATTTTAATAGAGATATCTTTTCAGCTTCAGCCATGCCATTTCAAATTCCAGGTGCGTTTAGAAACTGGGTAGTTGAAAGAATGTCTGTCTTGATGGAGGGGTGAAGAAATTGTTGGAATATATATATATATATATATATATATATATATATATAGTATTCAGCCTCCCCACCTCCCCACTGCTGAGTGTGTACCTGGACTCAGTAGCCAGCTCATTGCATGTGTGGGTGGGGCCAGCATGACATGTGGTTCCAGGGATCAAACCCTGGTCCCTGCACTTGCCTAAGCAGGAGCATAGTCCACTGAATTATCTCCCTGGCCTGAGAGAAAAATCTTTAGCAGTGATGTGAATGAAGCATTAAAGAAAATTGAGTTTTATTTTTATTTTTGCTGTGTGTGTGTGTGTGTGTGTGTGTGTGTGTGTGTGTGTGTGTGTGTTTATGGTGCTCTTTAAGTTCCCCATTCAACACATTCAGTAGAAGGCACCTACACTTTTGTCTAAACAGCACCTTTTATGAGACCAGCCAGGCATGCAGGAGGTCAAGTTGATCACTGTAGCTTAGCAATTCAGAATTGAGATGGTGGAGGAGTTGGGGCAGTAAGTGAGAGTAGATGATCTGCTTGTTTTTCTCTATATTCCTGGGCAAACACAGTGCTTAAAACACAAAGAGCTTCAAATGGTAGTAGAAATAATAAATAGTGAACACTAATCACTGTTTAGAGTGGACTAAAGGACTGAAGCGTATTTTCTCTCTGATGAGTTCTTGCTTCTCTTAGCATAAGACCCTTTTCCTTTACAACTAATCGCATTAGTGTTGTACCAGTTTACTTTTGTTCATTGACTTTCATTTTTTTTTCTTTAGCCAAACATTTAAATCTTCTCAATAAAATTTGACGTTTATGTAAATTCTTCTCTGTGGATGCATTTTTCTCCCTTTGAGATCAGAAAGAAATATTGAAATGCACAGCTGAGGGCAAATAATTACAAGAACTTCCTCAGTCTTTCAAGAATGAATGTCTGTCCATTAAAAAGAATTGCAGAGGTGTTATTCATTGGGTAGTCTGAAATAGAACACGGTTTTTCAAAGTCTCATGCAAGTTTAAGATTATGCTATTCTAGTTGGTCAGAGAGAGCCATTTTTCTTGTCTTTTGCAGCCAACTGTTTCATATTTATCAGACACTTGCAGACTTTTAGATTTGTGCAAAAACATTTCTGCAATATCTGTGGGAATGTAGCTAAATATACATCATACACTTTTCATGTCCACCCTAAGGGCATAGAAGTTCTGGTCATTTTGAGATAGTTTATTTTTCTTCTTAACCTTATGAGCTAAAGAGTACCTGTTCTTTCATTGCTTTCCCTCCTATGAAATTAGAGAATGAATTGCTCAAATAGATGTGATCCATTGACTTTACTCTTTGTGGTTTGCAGAGGAAAATGCAGTTATTTACATTGATGAATAGCCTTAATTGGGTAAAATAGACTGGTAGTGCTGAGCTAATACCTTTAAATGTCTTGTCTTATGCAATTAATATTCCCTTGTCACCCATACATTTAAACAGTTGGAACAAAGCCTTGTGTTCTTGACGCCTGTCAGACTTAACGAATGATTTTGTCAAGTCATTCCTTTCTGCCCTGGTTGATTGATAGCTAAATTTTGGTCTTCTAGCTTATGTAAAAAGTGTTAACGGTGCCTTTCAGCTTGTAGGCAAGGGCATTTTAACCATTTTAATAGTCAATTTACAAAGAAATTACATAGCCTGTTTACTGAAGGGGTCAAAAACTGTGCCCCTGTTCATCAGGGACACAAATCATAGTGCCCATGAGCTAATGAAGACAGTATTTATGAGTTCCTACATTTGCTGGATGATACCAAGTTCAAGGTGTCCCTGAATGTGGTTGCTGAAGGGTGCTGCTCTCACTCCTAGAGGCGCCTGTTGCAAACAGGCCTCATTATAGGTATATTTAGAATGAATGCATTTTGATCTTAATATTCTTAAAAATAAAAATAGAAATGACAATGCTAAATTGTCAGAGTACCAAACCTCATGGCAGGTTTCTGAGGCCTCATTACAGTAAGGCAGATAGATTCCTGCTCACTTCTACCTCTGCCTGGCTTATGGACTTCCATATACTATGGATCAAAACTTGGGAAGTGGTTCTGATGTTCTCTGGGAAGACCTGCCTGTTCCCTGGCTCAAACCCAGCAAGACTCCTGAGATGCATACTTTATCAAGATTTTCACAGTTTTCCATGTTAACTCACTTTGACCAGTAAGTTATAAGATGGTCATAAAAATCAAGTACCACTGTCCCTACGTGTACAACCACAGTGCAGTCTAGAAGTGTCCCACAGAAACCCAAATCTACAGAAGCTTAATTTTCACATCTAGCTCAATTCATTTGTATAAATTGACATTGTTTTGAAAATACCCCTCACATGGTCCTGTATAATTAAATCATCTCTAGTTTATTTATACTTAATAAAATGTAAATACTATATCTTGTTTATGGAATAGTGAGAAAAATAAGGCTGTACATAGTATAATGTCATCTTCTCTTGTAATATTTTCAATCTGAGGTTCAATTCATTGAATACTCCCATGCAGATCTTTCAGAAACAGAGAGCAGGCCATGTACTCCATCAGTGCACTTTTTCATTGGGGCTTTCTTGACTTGTGGGTCCTCTCTTTTTCTCCAGACTGCAAAAGCCCTCATGGAGTTAAAGTTTCACGGTATGTAGCTAGCAGGTGATTTTCCATTCCTGGAATGGGGATTCATAAATGCTTACTTCTACCCCTGGTGAAGCTACTGGTTCCATCTCGTGGTGTTAGTCTGCCCTTGAGGCTTCTATTAGCCCCTCTACTATGAGTTCACTTCCTTTTATTCTGTCTCAGGGTTGGATAGGAAGGCTTTATACATCTCATTTGTTACCCACAAGTCACATTTGTTCCTTGAACTTTCTCCGCTGCCTGACAGAAAACTTTGCCTTGGGGCAATAACATATGCCCTGCTGGCAGAAAATAGACTTATAAAAAGGTGTGCACAGAAATAGTTTAGAGAACTCAAGCCACTAGATCTTAGTTCAAATCATGCCTCTTCCACATTAATCCTGTGAATGGGATGAGTGATTTAATCCTAATGTTTGAGCTGTTTTGCCTATGAGAGAAAACAGTAAGCCAGCTTTGTTGAGAGAAATAAATGAGATATTCTGAGAGATTAGAAGGCTGGCACAGAACAAGCTCTGAAGCTGTTCTTACAATGTGTTGATTTTCCCTGACCTTTTCCTGCCCTGCCTTCCCCACTTCTGTCCCATGTCACGCTGTTGGAGTAGCTGCTTTCCCAATGTGCTCCTTCCTTGTACTTCACATTTAAGGTCACTGTTTTCTGCTAACGTTTAGGCCAATACTTTAACAAGTCACACTGCTGCACCTGCTGGATCGAGGCCATCTGGAGGTCTTCAGTGATCTCAGCACTCCCCGGGACTCCGAGGCAACCTTCACAGCTGCTTCTCATAAAATCAATTGCCCTTGTCTATCATGTAGGGGAAAAGGGCCTTTGACACACACCTGTGTGTGCTGGGGCAGAAAATGAAATCAACAGGCGCTAAGCACCTGCTACCATTCATCAGTATGAGCACAGAATAAGGCTTCCCTGGCCTAATTCCCACAACTTATGTTTGTGGCCCAACTTTGAAATTGTAGAGATTTTCCAATATGTAAAAATGAGCAATTTCAGCTGTGATATTTGGACACATGGCTCATCCCCATATAATGAAATAGACTACCATTGCTCGGTGCTTTGGTCAATGGAACTGAATTGCCAAGCTAGGCAACTCAGTGGTCAAAAATTTAATTTCAAGATGTCTATTTCACCTTTCCAGAAAGATGACTCAATGAGTACCAAAACTTATTCAGTAAAGTAAAACATTTATATTCTATCTTCACATTTATCTATTGTCAGAACCTCAAGAGCATACAGCAGCCCGGGTTCTGTGTTCATCCTTTGGCCCCTGTCCTCTCATGCACTTGGTCTTGTGTACTCTTGAACTATCTAGGATAGATCTGCCAGGTAGACCAAGATGAATCAGTTCATTCATCTTATTTGCCCTGCTTCTCCTAGAACAATCAATGTAGCCTGTGTGTATCCTCCTGGAGTTGGCAAGGTGTGTGTGCCAGGTTGCCCAAAGGTGAACAGGCCTTTTAAACTGCATGTACCATGGTGGCCAACATTCTTTTGCTGTAGGTCTGCCACATGATCAAGTCCAGAGTCACAGAGGACAAAAACTAAGTTACACAGAGAAATTGTGGAGGGGTGTTATTAATGCAACAAGTCTATTACAGTAATCTGAGTTTACCTCATTGCTTCTTATTCCATCAGAAAGACGTTTCCTAAGTTTATTCTGACTATTAGTACTCTTGGAGATAAAGAAACAAGAGGGCATGGCTGGCTGACTTGGCTAAACTAAACCATCAAGTATTTAATCATAAGTTTTACTAATGATGGCAGCTATGGTTGAATTGAGCCAATTGTACCTGAATAGATGGGGATAGATAGTATAGGTGGATAGAATTGTAAGGCCTGATGAACTGCTTTTCTTTTTCAGAGATAATTGTTTTCATTAAGGAAAGATGGGCACATATCCCAAATGAAAAGATTTTGCTTCATAGAAGATACTTGCTACCATTATGATAATGACAAAAGAATTTTGTGTTTCTTTTTAAAAGTAAAAGAAAAACATGATAATTTCCAGTGTTCTTTACTGGACATCATAGATGCTTGCCCTCCCCCACCTGCTCCAACTTCTATTCTGAATAATGAATGGCATTTTCCTTACACAGTGGCACCTCAGCCTATTAAAGTAACTTTGGGTGGGTTATCACACTGACTGATTACTTTAATTGACCTTCAGACTAGCTAAAATTTGCCTGACTTAATGAGGCCTGATGCCTGTCAAGCCCTCTAGGCTGACAGAGTCACTTGGTTGCTTTGATTTTTCATTTTTAATAATAATTATGCCACAAAGCTTTAGGAGATATGGTCAGATATGTCAGTGATCGTGAAAAGCCCTGAGCAGCTATATCCACGTAAAGTTATAAGGCTTCGGATTTTTGAGCCTATTAAGAAATCATCCTCTACTTGAAAATTTGACCTTTTTCTTTGGTCTGTCTTTGCTGTTATTCTTAACAGCTCTTTCTCTAAGCCTCTGAGTGATAGCCCTAAATATCACCAGCCCAGCCTAGAATTTGGTGCTCAGTTTTATTTCTGAAAGTCAAGATGGCTCTGGGTTTCTCAGACACAGGGCCAATTCTGCCTAAAGACTGGCATGCAGGAAGCTTTCATTGCAAGGGAGGTTCAGCAGAGAAAGAAAGCATTCATCTTGCAGAGGAAATAGAGTTGATTAGTAATAGTTATGCAGGGCAC
>PVKN010009263.1:10829-24058 GCA_004027915.1 Capromys pilorides
TTTTTTTAGGTTAAGAGCAGAATTTATTTATTGGGGGAAAGAAAGCTTATGTCTAAGGGAGGGAGAGAAAGGGATACGAGTAAGTTGCCCACTTCTATATTTTCTAATAGTTTCACTTTTTGGCCATGCCTGAATCAGTTATTGATAGATAGCCCAGGCTTGCCTGAAACTCTGAATCTTGAGGCTTGGATCTCCTGGGTAGTTGGAGTTATATGCATTTCCCACTAAGGCCAGCTAGAACTGCTATTTATTGGTCATTCCATTTGGGGGTTAGTATCTTTTTATGTGTTTGAGGCAATCTTTCATTTTATGAGTATTGGTGTGAGAAGCTAACTCTCCAGAGCATTTACACTCACTATACCCTTGCCCCCAAAGCCTCCTTCATTCACCTTTGCTATTTGATGCACACATGTGAGCCAGAGTTTGAGTATGTGTTTTCCCTAAAATGATGATCAAGTTCATCTGCCTAAGACTTTGAATCGAAATCTGTCAACCCAAAGACACAAGGTTTCCCATCTGTTCCACACTACTTGGGGCAGTTTTTCCATTTGTAACAGAGACTGGGAACTTGACAGAGCTAATAGGTCTTCTAGGAAAGTAGTCCTCAAAAATTCTCTCTCAGAGGAATCATCTAGGCATCTTCTCAAAACACAAATGGGGCTGAAAATACAGGTCTGGGCATGCCATGGATTTGTTCTTACACATCCAGAAAAAGCAAGAATGAAGATCTGTGACCAACATTTCAAGTAGAAAGGACTTGGGAAGGAAAGGCAGGCTGAGCAAGGACTGAGTTGGCAGGAAGGAAGCACAACCAGGGCCACTACTAGCTCCAGGCCCAATCCGTTTTGATGAGACCATAGCTGGGACTGTGCTGGGAGGCAAGTGGGTAAAAAATACGCACTTATGCATGATAATTGGGTATGAGATTTCATTATAGAATGATTAGATCAATAGGATTCACATCACCTTACATACATAGATTTTTTTTTGTGGTAAAATTATTAAAAATTCAGTCCTTTAGAAATTTTGAAATACAGGGCTAGCGAGATAGCTCAGTGGTCTAAAGTGCCTACTTAGGCAAGTTTAGGCTACTACAGAGACCATGGTTTGATCCTCAGCACCACATGCTGTGCCAGCCCCGCCCCTGGGGCAGGCTGAGCTGGCCATAATATAAATAAAAAAGGTTTAAAAAAATAAAGAAGAAAAAAAAGAAATTTTGAAATATATGGTACATTATTACATTGTAGTATTTGATATATATGTACAGAAAGGAAAGTTTTCATAGATTAAAAATTGTAATGTGCATGATTTTCTTGTTTTGATTTTCTTTCTCAGAAATCCCTCATGACTATTAAATTTTCTTTGCCCATCTTCAGAATTTGCCATCTTTTCTAAAATCTCTTTCTTGATCCTTTTTCCCCCAATTTTTTAGGACATAAGATTTTTTTCTTTTCTATTTTTATCTGTCTTAAGGTATTTATTGTAATGTCTGTTCATTTTTTATTTATGTTTGTTGTCTTTTTTTCTGACAACTGACCTTTGATGTATATTTCTTTCTTGAGTCCTGGGAGTTAATTCTCAGCTCTTATTGTGATGTGTTTTGTTTTTGCACATCTTACATCATTTTCCTAAAGTTCTTTAATTGATTAGAAATAGTTATAGTTAAATTTGAATTACAGATGCAAATTTCTGGCATCTTTTCAATAGATGAAAGTGTAATATTATATTCTTTATTCTCAGTTTTCTTCACCTTCTTAAAGTGAAGTCCTACAAAGTTTCCCAAGCTGGTCTTAAACTCACAATCCCCCCATCTCAATCTCTTGTGTAGCTGGAATAGTGGACACCTACAACCACACCTAGCTTCATTTCTTTAATTACTGTGTATGAAATTTAGCCTCAATAAATTTGAGTTACTCACTCTTGTGAACATGGTCTTTTCGGAAATTTATGAAGAATTTTGGCACAGGTAGCTTCCTTACATCACAAAAATTTCCCTTGTGTTATTGTATTGGAAAATGTAGTGGGTAGATTGGGGAGCTAACTCTGCTCATCCACCCTGCACAGCAGCCTACTGCATCTGCAGTTGTCCCTAATGTTATCTCTTTGTCCTTGAAAGGTTCATGTCTTATTACATGGTCCTCATAGTGTCTTCTCTAGATGCAGCCCTGTCCAGTGGGAAACTGTGCAGGAGGCATTTTATTTTTAAAAGCAAGGAAATATTTATTTAAAGAATCTCATATGTAATTTCCTTAGTACTCATGAAAGTCACTTTAATGAAGTTCTTTTTTATTTTAAATTTAAAAAAATATTTATTTATTTATATATTTATTTATTTGTTTATTTATTTACCTATGTGATACAGGGTCTTGCTACATAGCTCAGACTCAATGTGGGCCTCCCTGTACTGGGATTATAGGCATTCTTTGCCTTCAACATGGTCTCTTTTATAGAGTTGATGCATAACCTAGGCATCCTATCTACCCACAATTACTTCATCTCCACTTGAATTATAGAAAACCAATGGCAATTTCTAAACTTCTTGTATTCTACACACACGTTTCTTCCAGCAATTTATACTTCAGGCAGGCAGGGACACAGTAAGAGCCCCCGTTCTTCCTCCGTTAGGCCTTCTCTAGCTTTTTGTTTTGTTGCTCTGTGACTACAGAGAATCCTCAGCTTCTTTACTACAAAGATCTTAACTGTATGTTTGGCAATTTAAATAGGCCTGAAAATATAAGATATCATTAAAAAGTGGTATTCCCAGGCAGAAATTTAATGCATTTTGTCAACTGAGTAACTAAGTTCTGCTAACTTTACAAGGCTTTATTATATCTTATACAGTGAAATGTCAAGTCCAATTCAGAATTAAACCAAAATAACTGCTACATAGACATTCATGTCTTATTGAATGATAATTAGTGCACAAAAGCAATGGAAACTTTTTCGCAGTGTTCCTCTGACCAATAACCATTGTGTGTGTTTCACTTGATCGAAGCTTGGAAAACAAACAGATTGTTTTCCACCTTCTCTTCTGTTTATTTTTATTTGTAGCCATATACCTACAGACAATTACAAACAAAGCAGCACTAAGGTGACTGTCCAGGGCAGTTTTCTTTTATTTTCAAGCAGCTGCTGTGATTCTTATTTTAAAAATCTGGGAATGATGTATAATTATGCATTGTTAGAAGATTTAAGTTTACGTATTCTGCTTTGCCTTGGAGAACAATCAGAAGTTTTTCTTTCTGGAGCACAGCAATTATATCACCATAACACCTGGGCTGAAAACATTTCTAAGATTTGTAGATGTTTCCTTTCCACACCTCTATGATATACCAATAATGGATCAAGAAAGGGCAGGCGACCAGTGATAAGATGTCATGAGTGGCTTTAAGACTCGGCTCTTCATCCAAATTTCTCCCCACTGGTTGGCTGATGCCTAGATTTATCTTTTTCTGAAGAGCCTCTCTCTTAAACTGTTGTCATGATTGAAAACTCTGAAGAAGAACACTTTGGCCAATGCAGGATGAGAGAGGTTTTTTTTTTTTTTTTTTAAATTTAATTAATCAATTAATTTATTTATTTTTATTTTTTGTCTTTTTGAGACAGGGTCTCACTATGCAACTGAGGCTGGCCTTGAGCTCACTTTTATAGCCCAGGCTGGTCTTAAACTTGCACTGATCCTACTGCCGCAGCCTCCCAACTGCTGGGATTACAGGTGTGCACCACCATACCTGGCAGGATGAGAGACTTTTGATATGAGAAGACCTTTGGTGTTTTTAGATCCAGGCTGGATACTTACTTCCTTTTTTATTATTAATTTTAATTAGAAACAAATAGCAATTAGTTTCAAAACAGCTTAGTAGGACAGTAATAATAAAGAATGCATTGCATATTGCTGTTTTCGTAGTAGTTGTTCAGGTAACAGGATACAGACATGATATCTTGTCTAAACACTATTAGTACAAATCTTTCTTCTCATTGAACTAAGAGAAAGTAGCTGTCTATCTATCCTAAATGTTGTGTGTGTGTGTGTGTGTGTGCGTGTGTGTATAACTACAAAATAGCCCTTCATTTATTTCCCCCTTGTTTTATATCCCGCAGAGATGGGTGTTCCATTGCCATTCAAATATTTTAGTTGCATGAACTCTGCAAAATAACCCAGTATAGTCCAATAGTCCATAATAGTAGTGGGTTATAGAACTGGCAATGTCAGAAGTTGTTGACTTGAGCCTTTTATAGCTCAGCATATTAATATGGCTTTGCTTATTATACCTCATGGTTATACTTCTCTGCTGGATGGTTAGGACCAAGATAAAGCAACACTTACATAACAAGAAAGTATAATGTTTGTATCTGACAAGTTCAGTCAAATCCCCTCAGGATTTACCCTGAAACTATGTATAGCAGTTTATAGATATTTTGTCAGTGTCAGCTATCTGAATGAGTCATGGCCATTGCTTGACCCATTCGCTTTCTGTGAAAGCCTGAGAAAATGTTTTCTCTCTAGGTGACTCTCCTTAAGCACACTGTACATCATTGATCCCTTTCCTCGGTTGACCCATAATCTCTTTGAACAGAAAATTTGGGATACCACTGAGTTGCAGAATACTACAGTACAGGTTCTTTTATGTCCTGAGTCCTCACTAACCTTGAAGGGCTAGGGTCAAAATATTGGTTATCCTTGCAGTTCTTCTTTTTCTCGAATTTTAGAGTCTGCAAACTTAAGTGTTTAACTAGCCAGAAGACAAGGTTAATGATATTATTACCCTATAACAGAAGCAGTTGAGCTTAACAACACTATCTGTCTAAATATCAAATGCCTTAGACATAACATGGAACAGATATTTTCCAACAATCATTGATATTCCAAACTTTAAATCTCCATAGAATGCAAAAAAATGACACTTTTTGCACAGAATTTAGAAATCTAACCATATACAACTTTGTAGCAGGACAGTACTATGACATTTTTTTCTTAACTCTTTTGTTACTTTTTTTTTTTTTTTTTTTTTTTTTAGGAACTGGGGATTGAACTCAGGCCCTTGCAGTTGCTATGCAAGCACTTATTCTACTGTGTTATTTCCCCGGTCCTTTTTATTACCTTTAAAAAATTCACTTGAGAGAGAGTATAACAATAATTGATATAACATTAGACGTAGTACCATTTAGAAGACCAGAATAACAGGTATTCCACATTACTATCTTTAGTGTAGTTGCTTAGTTCACAGCTATCAGCATATAGAGTTAGTTAGGGTGAGAATTCTACCAATTAACTGCTAGTTTCAAAAACCTGATGGAGATTTTTGGGACCATTGCAGTAACCATCTTGTGCATATAAATGTATGGTTTTGCCTTTGCCATGTTTCCTAGCTTTTCTCCTTGAAACATGATACATTTAGGGCACAGGTAGACATCTATCTGTCATCATTCTGCTTTTCTTTGATGTGGTAAGCACTGACAAGATTAAAAACAGAGAATGGGGGCATTATTTACATGGAATGAAGTGGGAAATAGCTTAAAGAATGTCAGCATTTCTATTTGTTAATTGTACCTCTTGCGTTTGTTTTTAACTGTAGCTTCGCAAAGCAGTGATGGATCACATATCTGATTCTTTCTTGGAAACCAACGTCCCTTTGCTGGTGCTCATTGAAGCTGCAAAAAGTGGGAATGAGAAGGAAGTAAAAGAATATGCCCAAGTTTTCCGTGAGCATGCCAACAAGCTGGTGGAGGTGAGTCAGCGGAGGTGGGAGGCCAAAGACTTACCACGTACGATCTGCAGATAGAGGTGGAGTGTGTGGCCGCCTGTGGCTTTGGGAATTTCCATAGACAGACCTTGTATGAATTTATTGGCAAAATAAACGCTGGAAGCTTTCTTTCCTTAATTTTCTTATCTATGTACCCCTTTCAGAGGATGCCAACTATTAGTCATCTCTCTTAGCTCTGTCTTTGAACTCTGAACGTGCTCTGTTCCATGTCATTACAACTTTCCTGAACAATAGTTAGAAGGTGAAACTGAAGTAATAAGGACTTTTCCTAAGGGATGGATAAAGCACTTGGAAATGTAGCGGCAGAATACTTCCTAGCATGCTCACAACCTGGGTTCCATCACCAGCACTTGAACAAATCCAAATGAAGGCAAATGAAAACAAAACATCTGAAATGCTGAAGGCCAGGTCTGCTTTAAGAGAGAATTGTAACTGTTCAGTGGAGGCCTAGCACACTGTCCCTTTCCTTCCCGCTTACTCGGCTCACTGCTCCGCACACTGAATCTTGCAATAACAATAGTCCTGTGAATACACATGGAGAAAACTCACTCCTCCTGGGCAGATATGGACTTTTGGTGAAAGGTCTTGGGGCAGTGCTAGCGCGAACTCCAGCTTGTAAAGATATTTCATATATTAATCTAATGCGGTAATCATAAATACACCAACATTAAAAATGTAAACTTTATGCTGCAGAATACTGAAAAAATTATTATAAAAGAGAAATAGTAGCTGGGCTGCCTTGATGTAGGAGCTAAAGACTAACAGCTTGGCATAGGTAAGTTGAGTGATGTGGTGTTAAAGAGAAAATGTGTTGGGGACAGAGCCAGAGGCAGGGAGATGAGTGGAAATGGCAAATCCAGGCAGAGGGGTTCTGGATCAGAATCAAACTCCAGCCAGGTCTGAGCGCTCAGCGCTGCCACCACCACCATGAAATATTTCCACATTTTTTTCTTAATGAGTTCATTAGATATCAAATGTATTGTTTTCTCAGAGCAGTGGCAGTGAGAGTGCTGAGGTTGGTTCTAAGCTCCTGGTTGGTTTGCTCCTGGGCTTGCTCTCCAGCACTGTCCATGGCTCTGAGGCATCAGACGCCCAGCAGGCAGGAGGTCCCACACCAGACTCACGCTCCACATGAAGTTCGTGGTTATCCAAGACATGGGTTAAATTATCCCCTATGACAGCAGTGTTCAGGTACTATAGGCCAAAGCCCAGGCCACGATAACTAATTCTCAAACTTCTTGCTGTAATTCCAGTGTCTAGGGATAACACTAGCCTAGAGTCTAAAATTTGGCCATATTCATAATATTAAGAAAATCTTCCTGGTTTCATTTCAACCCATAAAGCAAACACTTCATCACTTGCTGCATTCCACACCATGACACAAGAGTTCACTTCAGCTGGGCTATTGGAAACTGATGCAGGAAAGTCACAAGTTCATTCCCAGCCTGGGCAGCTTAGTAACTTATTGGATTTTGCCTTTAAATAAGCAAGAAGGATGAAGATATAGTGAAAATGTCTTGATTGTAATATCAATAGTGGGAAAAAAAAGTTCATTTGATTGTTGAAGAGTAGTATCTTTATAAGTTTAGGTTTAGAAGACCTGGCTATGTCTGTGTTTTGAGGTACAGGTTAAAAATTAAAACAAAAACAAACAAACAAAAATGAAAGTGGAGTGGTAGACGAAAAATTGAAAGGAAGAGAAGGAAAAAAGAAGCAGCAAATAGGGCTGGTGAGATAGCTCAGGGGACTAAGTGCCTGCTTAGGCAAATGCAGGGACTGGGGTTCCATTCCCGATACCCCTCCCCGCCAACCAGGGTGAGTTGAGCTGGTGATGGAGTCTGGGCATGATGGCTCAAATCTGTAATCCCAGCTGCTGGAGATGCTGGAAACAGGAGGATCACTAATTATATATATATAATTTTAGTTGATTTCTTTTCTTTTCTTTTTTTTTTTTGGTGCCAAAGACCAAATCCAGGGCTTCCAGCTTGCTAGGCAAGCATTCTACCACTGATACAAATCCCTAGCCCCTATTTAAAATATTTTTTAAAAATGCTGCAAAGCTTTAAGTGATCATATGAGCACATATTAGTATATGAATATACTGACCCATCTACACAAGTACAGCTTTAAAAGACAATTGCAAATTTTACAGAAACAGTAATAGATGGTGTGATGTAGATACTGTGCATGAAGACTGATCCACAGCTAAGTCAGTGCTGTGGGTGTCCTTCTGGTTTTCTGTGGGAAGCCTCACTTTCAGACCATGTGAGAAGCTCAGATTCAGTGGTCTATAAGTGTGAGACCAAGGTGAAGGGAAGAGCCGTCTTGTCTACCCATTCTTGCATCGCCTGTGATAGACCCTGGACACATCCATAATTTCCTCACCCTCAGTTTATGTTGTACTGGCAATGAATCCTGTCTGGGTGATATTTGATCTCCAACTTTGAATAGAAACAGGAAGCTTGGGGCAGCCAGAGACCCAACATTTAAGCAAAATATCACCTCACCTTCTTTCCTTCACCACCCATGAATGGTCATTGCTGCCAGTTTACTTTGGGGTATCTGTGTGTCCAGGAAATGCACAGTCTGGGAAGTGGAGTAGCCTAGGACTATGGAGAAACTGGCATCCTAAGAACTTCTATAGATTGGATGCTTCAAATATATTTGAATATTCTTTCCCGACCCCAGCCTTTTGTGACACTGGGGACTTAACCCAGAGCTTTCACATGATACTGCATTCCCAGTCCTATGTACTTGGAGACAGGGTTTTTGTCAGGTTGCTAAATCACCCAGGTGAGTGGGAATTCATGATACCCTGCTTCAGCCTCCTGGAGTGCTAGGGTTACAGGTGTGTTCCACTGTGCTCAGATGTGTCTCTTCGTGGTTGTGGTTTGGTAAATTCTGACTGCACTGGTTGCTTCCTCATGCTTTTCAGCAAATAATTTTTATTGTAACTTTTTAATTGTTTTCTGCAGAAGAATGGATGCTTTGGGGTTCACTCCATTTTTTCTAAAGGCAACACATTTGGGGAAAGAGAGGAGAGTTGATTTGTGGACAGCCCAACAGGGAGATTCAGGCCCATTGTCCCAACATTCTAGGAGACTGAAGCAGGATGATAAACTTGAACCCAGCCTGGGCAACTTAGTGGGAACCCATCTCAAAATTAAAAAAAGAAAAGAAAAATTAGGAAAAAAAAACTAGAAAAGGCGGTGCTGAGATATAGCTCAATGTGGAAACATAGTACTTCCAAAAACTTACTTTTTCAATTTTTAGTAAGAGATATATTCATTCAATGAATATATTGGGAGGGGTTGGGAGATAGCTCAACAGCATAAGTGCCTTCATGGGAAGCACAAGGTCCTGAGTTTGCTCCCCATTCTATAAAAATCAATCAATCAATCAAAATAAAATAAAAAGAAAATAAATTATTGGGCTCTCATCCATTCATTGAATACACAAGGTAGTGAACCTAGCTCAAACTGAAATAACAGATCATAGATCTAGCTCTTCCTTGTAGCTAGGCATGTTCTCACAGCTTTCTTGGGCACCTTGATGCCTGAATGTGCCTGCTGGAGCTCTATACTTCCATCATTGTAAGTACTGTAAAAGTAATTATTCACATTTTGAATGCAGAATACATGAAATAGCTTAGCAGTTACTGACAACTGAGTCCTTTCCATATTTCTTGACCATTGAGTTTAATTACCATCTACTGGGTTTTCCAAGCCCTTTTATATTCTCACCTTGTATTTGTACATCATTGCTCTGCTCCCAGTATGTTTTGTTTGGTGTTCACAGCAGTTGATGCTACAAACTAAACGGACCCTTCCCAATCTATTACACTGTGTTCTGATCCTTAGAAAACCTTGAATATGGAAAATTGAAGTGCAAACAAAATAGTGTTAAACTATGAGTGGTAAATATAACTTGGTGTTTCATAACTACTTTAGCAAACAAAAGTAGAGTTTTGTTTGTTTTGCCATTCCTAGGTATTTGTAACATTTCATAAAGATTAAGTTTTCCTATGTAACTGACCCCAAATTTCCAGCAGAGACTATTGACTAGAATTTAGTGATTTTGCATATGATGCATGATGATCATGCTAGCCTCCACAGCAAACATGTCCAGTACAACAGAGTAAAGCAAACAGCAGTTGCTCCTCACAACCACACTTAATAACTAGTTATTAGTTATCCAGCTAACTTATCCTCTTGATAGTTGGCTGAGGAACTCAAAGTGGGGCTGCCTCTGAGAATGTGCTGAGCTCACAAAGGACACCTATCATACCTCATTTCCAAGCAAATTAAATAGGGCTTAGAGAAATGGAATGCAAATCATGGCAAATCTGCACCAAAATCCTGAGGTCCAGGCGGAGGTGCAGCAAAAATAAATGGAGGTAAAATATGCACTGGAATAAAAATAAAAGCTAATCCTGAAAATGAAACACAAAACTAATTCCTTGGATTTGAGCTTGCAGGCTTGTTTTATTCCTTCCATTTCTTGGCTGTTTGGTCTCCCTGCCTAGTCTTCCTGCTCCTAGCTCTCCCCGACGCTCCACCAAATACCAGCTCCCCGCTGTATGATGTGGTCATTTGCCGTGACTGCCAACAGGCGCTCCTCATCTTCTGGGCCTCCGTTAGTGCCTTCTGCACCCAACAGTCAAAGTGAACCAATTTCTAAACCTGCCATTATATCATGCAGTGTCTCTGCTTGTGGCCAGGCAGACAGCTCCTGTTTTTCTCAGGTAAACACCAAGATTTTAGAACAAACTACATGGCCCACAGGATTAAAGGAAACCTCCTGACTGCAGCCTCTAGCCTCACTTTCCCTTCCTTCCTCTTCCTGAAGGGCTCCATGGTGAAGTCATGGGCCAACCCTCAGGCTGGTGAGCTAGCTGAGTTGTAGCCAGGAGGAGAAATTACTAACACATGTTTAATTCAGTTCTGTTGGTGGTAGTCCTTGTGGTAGCTGATATTATTGATCATAAGTCATTATATTTAATCCACTGAATTCTACTAATGAACAGTTCCTGGTGCAACTTCAGGGTTTGTTGATTAGGTGAATCTAAACTTTACAAAATGCTATGAATACCGTAGAGGAGACCAAATATTTCAGAACATCAACCACCAATGTCATCTTTTGCCTATTGAGTGCACCGTGCTGCTTGCTGCCTAGTTTATGCTTGTGTTGCTTTTCCTGGTAAATACCGTACTCTCCCTCCCCGTCTCATTTCTAGTCATGGTTCAGCTTCCGTCTGGATGTGCTCCCAAGTGGGCAGAGTTCACTGCATCTTCCCCTCTTTGGCATTCTTCTTCCCTTGAGGGTGTACACAGAGAACTGTAAGCTATACGATGCTTCTCCTGCAGCTTTACCAGCTCTTTAAAGAAGAGACCATGTCTAATTATTTCCAAACTATACCCTAGCATCACTGCAGTACCTGTAATATAGCAAGTATTCAATATGTACATGATGCCTGAAGACTGAGTAATAAATACAACCAGCACTATTGCCAGCCTTTCACACCTTGAAGCTATATAGTTATATAGTATGCCTATAGAACCCTATCAGTCACCTAATGGACCATCAACATAGAAGCATAGTACCTATTTATTTCCCTAATTTAATGCTAAGGAGGAATTTCAAGTCTGTGAAAGACTAATGTGAAGAACTCTTGTCTCTACTGTTCATCACTCATATTTCTAAGAATACTTGTCTAAGGCTGCTCCTGGGGAAATGCCCTTTACTTTCCTGTCATTTCGTCCCTGCCCTGCTGCTCTTGGCCATAATTACAATGATATAAATAAGAGAGTTGGTACTATATCCCAAAGTAATGTATAGGACTGAAGTAACGGCAATGCTGAGTTGGACAAGGGAATGGCAATTCTCTACTTCATTCTCTTGACTTCATACATTTGCCAGCTGTCCTCCGAGGACAAATAAGAAACTACACATGTCAGAAATGCAAAGCTGGAAAGTAAGAGATGAACTCTCAGCTTTATAATTGCTCTTGTGATCCGATTCCTTATCTCCTAACTTTTACTATATTTTATAATTTCTCCTATATGTGCAATAAAAGATAATAAGGGGCTGGGGAGATAGCTCCATGGCACAAGTGCCTGCCTGGCAATTGCAAGGTCCTGAGTTTGATCCCCAGTTCTACAAGAACAGAACGAAACAAAATAATAAAACATGATATAATAGTTGAAAGTCCCATCTCAGTATCTCAATCATTACTTAAATAAAAGATTAGGTTTCTTTATAGAGTCTTCATTACTTAATTTAGTGCTTTTGACAAATTTAAGAAATAGCCACTATTTTGGTTTCATGGCATAGATGAGAAAACTGAGGTGTCAAGTAGCTATATAACTTGTATAATGTCACACATTGGAAAGAGCCACAGTTCACTCATGAGCCCAGCATCCAGGACTCCACAGATCACACTGTAGAAGCCTCATGCAACTCTACCCTGTAGTCTGGCCTCTCATGCACATTTTAGTATAATGCCTGGTCCTGAAGTAATTACTCAAAAAAAGATTACAGGCATTAAGTTCCATATATCTCAAATCATATTTAAGAGAAGAGCTATATACTTTAGTGCATACATTTCTAGCAGTAATTTTTCTACAACAGCAAATTTTTTTTTCTATCCTAGTGAAGTCGATAAGCCAAACTACTCTTGTGCAGTGATACTGGGCAGTCACTTGAGCTCACTCACCATGGCCCCAAGAGCCTTCATCTACACACTCTGCCTCGTTCCCATCAGTACAAATTATTAAAAGCTGTAGACTTTCATAATTGTTTGCAAAAAATGAAATGCAGGGTCATTCCAAATTTACTGTTAAAGTACACTCCAGTGATCAAATCAACCATGCACACACTATTTCCAGATTACATTTAAGTCTTTACCACACAGTCCAAATCCCAAGGCAGGGCCACAATTATGAAACAAATTACTTTTTCAGAAACAAGGAGAATCAACTACTGGTTTCTATGAAATTTTAGTTCATAAGAATATTGATAAAAGCTAGCCCTACTTCAATTAGATCCCCAAAATTATATCTCAGTAGATGAATTACATATATTTATAAAGAAATATTCAGAAAAGAGAGGGTAGTTAGGCATATTGGCCATATCTAAGGAAAAAAAGGAAAGAGAATTGGCATAAGTTAATTCTCTATGTAAAATGTTATATTTTCATATATTACTTTTTTATTTTTTTAATTTCCTTAAAGGCAAATTGTAGTTATTTCTATCCCAGTTCATCAGATGAGAAAATCTGAGGGTTTGCATGTTGTAGTGACATTGCCAGGTAGATGTTCATTGGAGGATTGTGTACCATGTTATTGCTATAGATAGACAGGAAATCCTTGACTTGTGTTTTGCTGATTAATACATCTACTGCTTCTTCACATGTGGAGAGGATATTTTCCATGCATTTCTATTGTGGTTCATATTTTCTGCAAT